>CAUJRU010003415.1:0-49127 GCA_963277665.1 Viscum album | reverse complement strand
GCTATCTCATGTCATTATCTTATCATTACTGAATTTATGTAATATAAATTAAATGTTCAAGAACTTTTGCAGATAATGACTTCTGCATGTTCTGGTGATCCTATCCTTGAGGATGAACAAGTCTCTTAAGAAGATATTGTCGTTGCTACTCACAGTGCAAACCAACAAAATCTTCGTAGAGGGCGCGCGAATCCAACATTCAGTTTACAATTTAGGGGTGTTTAAATGCCTATGGACGGAGACATGGTGGGCCGGACCAGTTCGGCCGATCCACACGCTTTTAACCGGTGGTCCGCGACTCGGCCACCGGGCCGCCTGGTCCACCATAGCCCGTAGTTCACCACATAGGCCGCGCAGATTTACCTAGACTGGCATGATCTAGTCCTACACCTTTTCCATGAGACCCGCAAAGAGTGGGTCTCGGCCGAATCCCAGGGTCGCAACACCTCGGTCATGCGTGCCACCCGCTGACCGGCAAAGCCGACCCGCGCACCTCCCACGGCCCAGAACGTCGGGCCGCTGCTCTCTTTCCCACTACCTCCTGGTATCCTACCACGTTGCTGCCTAGGATGCCCACCGCACCGCTGCCGTCACCTATTAAACTGCCCTGGAACAGCCAGAAATGGGGATTTTTGGCCGCAAAACATCATGGGGTCACCCTGGACACCCCAGGACTCAAATATTCGTTTTGAAAGACTCATTTGAAAGCTCAGATCAACCCTACACTTCTATTGAATTCACATGACAAATAAACAACAATTCTACAATAATATTTGTTATCTAAGTAGATGCAAAATTAAAAAAAAACAAAACACACGAACCTACCTCATGGGGAATATCCCATCGCTTAACAAACGGTCCGTCAGAGCCACCACTGCCTTGATGGAGAGAAGGAGGAGATTGAAGGTGGTTGATCCCTTGTTGGGAGAGATTTCATAAGAGAAGGAGTTCCTAGGGGAATAGGGGAGGGTTTGAGGTTTTTATGTTGGGGATTAATTAAAATTTATTTAATTTTTAAACCCACCTATTAGGCTCGTACATGAACTTTTTACGAGGTTGGGGTTAAGCCGCCCGTAGGGTAAAATCCGCATTTAGTGTTCAATGGTGGTCTTGTAATTTTAATCTGAGCCTTCGTTCATAAGTTATAAAGTTCATTCATGAGGTCTCTAAATTACGAAAACGCCCCTACTGGCCTTTTCCACAAAGGGGTCACACCTGCGAAAGTTACACCCCTCCTAGGGTAAACGGCATGCTTCAGACTCTACAGTGCCCTCAATTTTCCCATCTGATCAACCATTTAAGAGTTATTCTATTTATTTGGAATGTATAGTTTGAACACTATTTAAATTTAATTCAAGCCACATTGTGACTTGGAACAACAGGCCGTACGAACACCCAGCTCTGGAATAACATAATGAAAATTTCAAAGTCTTACATTCTCAATACCTGGGTTCTTACATCATTCCCTCCTTCAATTATTTCTTCCCCAAGAAAAAAATAAAAAAACCTGGGATATTGATCCCACATCTGGATCTCCAGTTCTTAGGTGCTCTCCTGCACCCTCTCGTGCTTCCACAACACACGAACCAAAGGAATGGTCTTTCCGCGCAGTGTCTGCTCCTACCGGTCCTCAATCACCACCGGGTGCCCTGCAATAGTGGCTCCATCCTCAATGTCCAGGTCTCCCAATAGATGACGTGCGTGGGGTCGTTCACATAGTTCTTCAGCTGTGACACTAGGAAGACGTCATGCACCCTCTCCAGTTGTGGGGGTAGAGCAGGACGATGGGAAACCTTACCAACCTTACACATGATCTCAAAGGGCACAATGAATGTTGGGGACAGCTTGCCTCCCAGGCTGATCCTCTACGTTCCACACTTCGAGGATACCCTAAAAAAGATTGGTTACCCCTGCTCAAACTCCAAAGTCCTGTGATGACGGTCTGCATAGGACTTCTATCTACTCTGAGCCATCCTCATCTTCTCAAGAATGACCTGCACCTTCTCCATCATCACCTGCTCCAACTCTGGGCCCAAGGGGGATGTCTCCCCAACCTCTTTCCCGGACAATGGTGACATGTAGGGTCTCCCATAGGGGGCCTAAAAAGGTTCCATGCTGATTATAGAGTGGTAAGTGCTGTTGTACGCGAACTCCACCAAGGGAAGGTGATCCTCCCAGCTTATGCCAAAGTCTAACACGCACGCCGTGAGCATATCCACCAATACCTAGATAGTGCGCTCTGTCTTCCAGTCATTCCAGGGGTGAAAAGATATACTCATCTGCATCCGAGCCACGAATGCCTCCTGAAGGCATCACCACAAACACATTGTAAAACGCACGTCGCAGTCAGAAATGATTTTTGAGGGTACTCCATGAAGGCAGATGATCTCCCAAACGTAAAAATGCCCTAGAATATCCACTGAGCTCTACTCCCTGATGGAAAGGAAGTGCACTGACTTTGTGAGTCGGTCCACTATCACCCAAATAAAATCATGGCCCATTATTGTGCATGGAATTCCTATGGTGAAGTCTATAGATATGCCATCCCACGACCACTTCGGGATACCAAGGGGCTGCAACAACCCTGCTAGATCATGATGCTCTACCTTCACCGGCTGACAAGTAAGACACCGAGAAATGAACTCATCTACTCTTCACTTCATGCCAAACCACCAAAACTGCCGCTTAAGGACTATGTAAATTTTCCCTACACCGGGATGTACATCCAAGAGAGAAGTGTATAACTCCCGCATAATCTCCTACCACATCTCCACTAGTACTACAACTTTCCCATGGAATAGGATATCATGATTCCCTCCTTCAGAATACCCATCGGGTGCATCGCCCGTGGATATCTAATCATGCATTACCTCGCTATTGACATCCCCCAACAATGAATCTCTCAAAAGATAAAGGATAAAAGGAGTAAACACCATCGATTGTAGGAAATATATACCCTCCTTCTCAACCACGGTCATCTATAGGGAATCCAAATGCTCTAAAGCTTCCAACACTAGATGAGCCTGGGACTTCCTGCTAAGGGAATCTGCTACTACATTTCCCTTCCCGAGATTGTATACTATCTCGAAATCATAGTCCTATAGAAACATCTGCCATCGCCTCTGCCTCAGATTCAAATCCATCTGAGTGAAGATATACTTGAGGCTCTGGTGGTCTGAGTAGACCACAAAACACTCACCTAGAAGGTAGGTTCTCGATATTATCAAGGTGAAGACCACCGCTGCCAGCTCCAAATCGTGATTTGCATAATTTTGCTCATGGTGAATCATCTGCCTTAACCCATATACAATCATTGCCAGCTGCTGCATCAGTATGCACCCGATCCCAACTCCTGAAGCGTTGAAGTACACCACGAACTCAATTCCCTCCTGTGGAACCCTAAACACTGGAGCACTGATCAGCCTCTGTCTCAACTCCTCGAAGGCCTTCTGGCACTGATCAGTCAAGGTGAACAGTCTTCCCTTCTGCGTTAATGCAGTCAAAGGGGCATTAATCCTAGAGAACTCTTTCACGAACGTCCTATAGTAGCATGACAACCCATGGAAGCTCCGCACCTATGACACATTATTGGGTGGAACCTGAAAGAACGCTGTCGTGGGCTCCCTCAAATGATTAATGTGATTTGGGGTACTTAGGTGCAGCAGAGTGGCTGACCAAGGTCGTCTCTCAAAGGAGGAAGTGAATTAAAACAATTTTTAGAGGTATTATAGAAGTAAAATAAAAGAGAATAAAAACACTACTTGAAAGGATGAGGGTGGTTGTTTATAGTTTATGAATCTAGAAGAAGTTTGGTGGAAGAAGATTGCATTTTTTTTTGTTTTTAATTTTGAAATGAAGTTTTGATTAGAATGACACAACAAGAAGATGTTTTTTTAGAAATCTATTTTAAAAGGCGTAATCGATCTAACTCTACCTCTTCAATCATTTATTAATCATTATCATTTAAATTAATATTCACTTAATTATGATCCCTTAATTTGTTAAATCCCGAACCCTACGAGAATTAACTTTACCATGAAGATTGAAGTGAATTTAACCTTAGGCTAACTTCGGAACATGCAATCGCAGCACCCTGCTTTGATTGATGTTCTAAGATTAGCTTATGGTCAGTGGTAAATTAAGGCACATATCCACTCTGGAAATGAGGATGAATTGTGTTTAGGGATTATATTTGAACTCTACAAATTTATCCTGTGTGGTCTTGTATTACCGATTAAGATCGCGTTCTCACAATTTACACAAAATCCCGACCTCGCGTGTTTTTGTGTACATTGTTCAATTGCTTGCTTAGTTTCTTACAATATAAAAACACAATTCATGGATCATATTAAGTGAATTACAGTAGCTCATTGATTCAAAATAATTAAATGAAGAGGGTAGAAGATAGATCGATTACTAAAAGACTACTCTTCCATGGGTGGCGTAATCATCGTAGAAGCGTTTTGCATGTGCAAAGGTTTAAAATGGGTATAACCCAATAACGCTTCTACTCAAGAATTCCAGCCCAATTAGGAAGATTAAGAGAAGGAGAAATTTAAACAAAACAGAAGAAAATAGAAGAAATAAAATAATAACAAAGAAGTTTATTACATAAACAAAATCATTACAACATGAAGGAGAAGAAGAAGGCTTCGTCGAAGGGATCCTTGCTTCAAGAGCTACTCTTATTGAAATGGTTGGAGAATTGGAGTGGACCCACTTCTCCTCTGACTCTAAACTTCCCAATGCACTTCCCAACCCCTCCAAATGAGAAAAACTCCAATTTATAGAGGGGAGGGGAGGAGAGGTTACAAGTGGTTTCAAGTGTGAATGTGGAAATTCGTCCAAATATTTTATGCCAACTTGCACCGCCCATTTGACCACCAAAACGCGTGAATTGGCCGGCCTTCCAGAAGGATAATTTGTGAAAAATCATGTACCCGAGCTTTCCTCAACATTTGGGCTCAATCCAAGCCCGTATGTAGAATATATGGCCAAATACAGAACCTCTTCCATTCTGGCGAGCCCAGCCCAACTTTGACTTAATGGCCCAATTTCAACAACCAAATGAACTCTTTAGCTTTAGTGTCCTGAATACAAGTTGTAGATAATTAAGTTAGGAACACTGTTACAAAATGTCAAATTCAAATAATAAACATAAAAATATTTATCGTCGAAATACTACAGTGCACTATTAAGGGTAAAACTGGAATTTTCACCAAATTTTCAAATGAATGATCAAATCCCAAATATTTTATAAATAAAAATGTTTAACACAATGTGAGGAAATTATATCATTTATTATCAATAAAATATTCACTAAAATAGTGTTTTATCAACTCCCCCACACTTACCCTTTTGCACACCTGGGCAAAACCTCATATCAAGTAAACATCAATATCAAATCAAAACCAATTTTAAAACACATATCTTTAAGATCAATCAATTTCACACCAAGAATAAAAAAGATATAATGCCTCATAAAAAACCTTATTTCAAGTTCTCCATTTATATCATTCAATATATTTCCACTTCATTTATCCGCCCATGCACAATACACTTACCTCGCTTGAATTTTCTCTCATCACTCAAATATCAATTTTTTTTGCAATGTCTTTCTCATCCAAACTCATACAAGGGTCACCATAGGCTTGATAGATTCCTACATCGCTACCCGATGTGAGTCAAGGACATATGTTTATCATGAGGACTTTTCAGGGTTGTTCTGTGGCTTTCGGTTGGTAGGATTAAGATGTGAAAAACTCTGAGGCTGAATGAGGAGGGCTTGACTCTTTTGAAGCAAAATTGCATTAATCTAATTTTCAGTTAAATATGGTCTTCTCTTCAATCCCCATAGTATCAATTCAGCTCCATCATCATGAAAAGTCATGAAAGGTTTACACCATTCATCATTTCAGCATAAAAAATGTCAATCTTCTCAAACATGATTTTCTTGAAAGCTCCAGATGGGCACAACTTTCCACCTCAATTAGAAGCTCCAGAAAAGGAACAACTTCACTTGTCATGAAAGCTCCAGAAAAGGCACAGCTTTCAATAAAATGACTTTCTTTAGCAGCAAACACATCTTTTCAGAATTTAATTTTCCACCCAAAGTATCACAGAATGTGGTGGAAAAACCCAAGACAACTTCCCCCACACTTAAGCTCAACTAGATTATGAAATTTCACTTCAAGAGTTGGTTGGATAGGGAAAATTGGCTTGTAATGTGGCTTAACCTAACAGGTTGTGCATGGCTTCTAAGGGCTACAAGGATTAAATATTAAAGGTAGGACATTATAAAAAAGGATTCTTTGAAATAGGGGCTTTAATACCAAACAAATGCCTCAATCATTTAAACATATGTACCTCAAACCCTCAAGTTTTGACAGGAATATATCAAATTCTGGTTAAATCAAGCATGGTTTGGTTCTCTCAAGAAGTGAGGTGAATGTAAAGAACATTAAAATAATGGTTTAGAAGCCTCACAGGAAAGTGATTTCAAATATAAAGACAGTGAGATTGGCATGGGATTCAAAATTCAGCGTACTTTTTATGAAATTACTAAATATTTGAACATGAAACAAAGTCATTTCAGCATTCATTTAAGCTTAGTTTCAAGGGGTAAATTGTTTCACATAATGATATGGATTTAGAAATGGCGATGAGAATCATTTCACCTCAAAAGTTTCAAAAACACACTGAAAATTGTAAAATAAACACACAAAATTTGAAAAACACACAATTTTTTTTGGTTTTTTAAACAGGAAAACAATTGAAATTACTAAACTAAATGGTTCCCTCCCCCACACTTAAAATATTGCATTGTCCTCAATGTGAACCCATGAGATGATATATGCACATGAAATGCAGATTTTTTAAATAGGACAAATAATATAAAAGTGAAAGGGTTAGGAACAGCCTGATGTGATCAAGTGATGATGGGGTCATGCAGTGTGATAAAATCCACTGCATCAGTAGGATGTCCCTCAATGTATCTCTTCAAACATTGCCCATTGACTGTAAATCTCTTTCCAGTGTCCTCTTGTGTGATCTCCACTGCACCATAAGGAAAAACATTAGACACAATATAAGGACCTAACCATCTGGAACGCAACTTACCAGGCATCAACTTCAGTCGTGAACTATAGAGAAGGACTTTCTCTCCAACATGAAACTCCCTTTGTTGGATCATTTTGTCATGAGCTGCTTTTGATCTTTCCTTGTAGAGCCTTGAGTTCTCATATGATGACAGGCGAATCTCCTCAAGCTCTTGAATTTGCAACTTCCTTTGAATTCTAGCTTGGGCCAAATCCATGTTGCATTTCTTTATAGCCCAATATGCCCGATGCTCGACTTCCATGGGTAGATGACACGCTTTCCCAAAAAAAAATCCGAAATGGGGACATAACAATGGGGGTCTTGTATGCTGTCCTATAAGCCCACAATGCATCATCCGAGCGCTTGCTCCAATCCTTCCAATTTGGCTGCACGGTTTTCTCCAAGATTTGTTTCAACTCACGATTTGAAACCTCAGCCTGACCATTTGTTTGGGGGTGGTATGGTGTTGATGTTTTGTGTGTCACCCCATACTTTCGAAGGAGGGAAGCAAAATTCCTATTGCAAAAGTGTGTCCCTTGGTCACTGATGATGGCCTTTGGTACTCCAAACCTGCAAAAAATCTGTGCTTTGACAAAGTCCACAACAACATGAGAATCGTCAGTCCTGGTGGCCTTGGCCTCCACCCATTTACTCACATAATCAACAGCAACCAAAATATACAAAAATCCAAATGAACTAGGAAAAGGACCCATAAATTCGATGCCCCATACATCAAAAATCTCACAAAATAGTATGGGTTGTTGGGGCATCTCATGTCTCCTAGAAATGTTCCCAGTGTGTTGGCAACGAGAGCATGACTTACAAAACAAATGGGCATCATGGAACAAGCTAGGCCAATATAATCCAGAGTCTAAAACCTTCCTAGCTGTCCGTTGGGGTCCAAAGTGTCCACCACATGCAAGTGTATGACAGAATTGCAAAACAGACTCAAACTCATGATCAGGAATACACCTCCTAATAACTTGGTCACTACACATGCGCCAGAGGTACAGATCAACCCAAACATAAAATCTTGACTCACTCTTTAATTTTTGGACTTGATGTTTCTTCAAATTTACTGGGATTTCAGAGCCAACAATGTAATTAACTGAATCAGCATACCAAGGATGCTTACCTGAGATGGTATAGAGATGCTCATCGGGGAATGTGTCTCGAAGTGGTACCTGGTCCATGGTGTCACCCTCTAGTGTGTGAGTAAGCCTACTCATGTGGTCCGCCACCAAGTTTTCTGACCCCTTTTTGTCCTTTATCTCGATGTCAAACTCTTGAAGAAGGAGCATCCAATGGATAAGTCGCGGCTTTGCATCTGGCTTCTTCAGGAGGTACCTCAAAGCTGCATGGTCAGAAAAAACAACTACTTTAGAGCCCAATAAATATGAACAGAATTTATCTAAAGAAAATATGGCAGCAAGAAACTCCTTTTCTGTGGTTGTGTAATTTTATTGGGCTGAATCCAGTGTCCTTGATGCATAGGCGATCACATGTGAACGTCCTTCCACCCTCTGAGATAAAACAGCTCCAACTGCGTAGTTGGAGGCGTCACACATAAGCTCAAATGGAAGGTCCCACCGTGGGGGATGTATGATTGGTGGAGTGGTCAGACACTTCTTTAGCTCATAAAATGATACCCTGCATGAATCATCAAAATTGAAGTCAATATCTTTTTGAAGCAATCGAGATAAGGGTAGAGCGATCTTACTAAAATCTCTGATGAAGCATCGATAAAATACAGCATGCCCAAGGAATGATCGAACATCACACACACATGTAGGATATGGGAGGGATGAAATAATGTCTACCTTAGATTTATCAACTTCAATTCCATGTTGTGAGACTATATGACCTAAGACAATTCCCTTTTCGACCATGAAATGACATTTTTCAAAATTTAAGACCAGATTCTTCTCAATACAACGATGCAACACATCACCCAAACTAGAGAGACATTCATCAAATGAGGACCCATAAACTGTAAAATCATCCATAAATACCTCCATGCAGGTCTCAATGAAATCTGAGAAAATACTCACCATGCATATCTGGAAGGTACCTGGGGAGTTGCAAAGTCCAAATGGCATCCTCCGGTAAGCAAAGGTACCGAATGGGAAGGTGAATGTTGTCTTCTCCTGGTCCTCTGCTGCAATGGGAACCTGAAAATAGCCAGAAAATCCATCCAAGAAACAATAGTGTGTTTTCCCAACTAGTCTCTCGAGCATTTGATCAATAAATGGGAGGGGGAAATGGTCCTTACGAGTGGATTGATTTAGTTTCCTATAATCGATACACACTCGCCAACTGTTTTGTACTCTCACAGGAACTAACTCATCATTTTCATTTTTTATAACTGTGAAACCAGTTTTCTTTGGTACAACCTGAACAGGGCTAACCCATTGTGAGTCAGAAATAGGGTAAATGATACCCACCTTAAGTAATTTTTCAACTTCTTTCTTAACAACTTCTAGGAGGGTGGGATTAAGTCTCCTTTGTGGCTGTCTCACCAGTTTAGCCCCATCCTCCAAGAGAATACTATGCATACAAATGGAGGGGATAATACCTGATATGTCTGAAAATGTCCAACCAATTGCCCTAATGTTATCTCTCAAAAGATTCAAAAGTTTTTCTTCATGTTCAAAAGAGAGATTGTTAGCAATTATGACAGGTAATCTATCACCACTGAGTAAGTATGCATATTTGAGATTTGGGGGAAATGGCTTGAGTTCCAATGTAGGTGGGTGATGTATGGATGGAGAAATTGATGTAACAGACATATCTGCACAATGAACATCAGTATCAGAATAAAAATCATCACAATCAGAGAATAAAGCACCAAATCCATCAGCATACTCAATAGCCATGTCATAATCAGAGTTCACATGATCAAAATCAGAATATGATTCCATTTCAAAATCAAATCCAAGATAGGATTGTGTATCAGAAACATGTTCAGAAGTGCTCTTAGACATCAAACTCGAACCAATACTCATAATCTCCCTAAGCATAGGACAATCAAATTCTATGGAGTTTTTATTTGGTGGTTCAAAATGGGAGATAACAAAAGTAGAATGGTCCTCAGAGGGGTACTTCATGGAATCCATAACATTAAATATCACAACTTCATCTCCAAACTCCATGGAAAGTGTACCCTCATTGACATTTATGATAGTTTTTGCAGTTTTGAGGAAGGGTCTACCTAAGATAATGGGGGCATGAGAACTTACCTGATCATCCTCCATGTTAAGAACATAGAAATCCGCTGGAAAGATCATGTCTCTTACCCGGACAAGTACATCCTCAAGGACTCCCGCTGGATATGTCGTAGCTCTATTCGCCAATTGCACCACTACTCTTGTTGGCTTCAACTCACCAACCTGCAAGGAAGAGAATACAGAGTGAGACATAACATTTATTGAAGCTCCTAAATCACAAAGAGCATCAGAGAAGTGCAACTCCCCTATGGTACATGGGATGGTGAATGTCCCGGGATCCTTGCACTTTGTTGGCATTGCTAGAGTTGGTGTAATGAGTGCCGAGACATTCCCTCCAAGGTTGATCCTCTCATTCCCCTTGAGCCCTCTTCGATTGGTACAAAGTTCTTTTAAGAATTTGGCATACCTTGGGATTTGCTTAATGGCTTCAAGTAGAGGAATGTTGATCTCCACACGCTTGAATGTGTCCAAAACCTCCTTTTGCATTGCTTCTTCAGCCATCTTCTTGGTTTGAACAACCTTGTTTGGAAAAGGAAGAGGTTTAGAAGGAACATCATCAATCTTTTTCTTACCTTTATCTTTCTCCTTGGATTGCTCATCAGTTGGTATGGAATGCGGCTTCTCTGAAGTTGAGGTGAATCCCGGTGGAATGGTAGGTGCAGATGTATCGTTCATTTGCTTCCCGCTTCTCAATTTGATGGCACTACATTCCCCTTTGGATTTGGAGTGGGTTTGGAAGGTAGATTTCCAGAATTCTTACTCACAAGTTCATGGAGGGCGGTGGCAATCTGACTCATTTGAGTCTTCAACTCTCTCAACTCCGAACCTTGACTCTTCAGCTCATTCTGTTGATTAAGAACAATTTGTTTCAAAAGATCATCAGTTTTAGAGTCTACCTTGTGTTGGATATTCCCTTGTTGTTGGCTTGTTGATGCTGGGGCTTCAAATCTCCTTTGGGGTTGTTGGAAACCCTGCTGGTAAGGTGGAGGCTGCTGGAAGTTTGGTTGAAAAGGGGTCCTTTGTTGTTGTCCAGAGCCATACCTCATGTCCTCTAGATCTTTCCACCCTTGTTTGTATGTTGGATCAAACTTCTTTTGGGGATATGGTTGTTGTTGTTGCTGCTGAAATGGTCTCCCAGGGAACACTGCTGCACAATCTTCTGTTTCTTGGAGTTGTGGGCAACAGTCAGTTGGGTGGCTTGTCTCAGTGCAAATACTACAAGGACTTGAAGGAGGGGGTTGGGATTTCTTTTGAGCCAATGCAATCTTCCTCACCATAGTTGTCAATTCTTCTAACTTAGTATCAATCAAATTACTTTCAAGAGAAGAAGGACTTACTTGATGTACTCCTCGAACATGTGGTGTACCTCTATCACCGAATTGTTGGGAGTTTTGGGTCATCTTGTCGATCAACGCACGCGCAGCTACTGGTGTCTTTTCCACCAATGCTCCTCCAGCCGCAACATCTACCATGCTCCTCTCCATGGGTGTGAGTCCTTCGTAGGAGTATTGGATGAGGAGTTGCTCACTGATTTGGTGATGTGGGCAGCTTGCACACAACTTCTCGAATCTCTCCCAGTACTCATACATTGACTCCCCTTGGGCTTGCTTGATCCCCGATATCTCCTTTCGAATGGATGTAGTCCTTGATGCTGGAAAAAATCTCTGCAAGAAAAGACGTTTCAAATCGTTCCAACAAGTTACATCTTCGGGTTGTAAATAATACATCCAATCTTTCGCAGCTCCATCAAGTGAGAATGGGAATGCTCTTAGTTTGATTTGATCTTCAGATACATTTCTAGGTTTTAGGGTTGAGAAAACCACATTAAATTCTTTCAAATGTTTATTGGGATCCTCACCAGAGAGGCCATGAAACTTTGGAAGTAAGTGAATTAACCCAGATTTCAGTTCGAAGTCCGATTCGAGATTTGGGTATGCAATACAATTTGGTTGATAGTTAATATCAGGTGCAGCCAATTCTAGAATGGTTATATTAAGTTCATTTCCATTGTTTCCAGCCATTGGTTCTTCTTTTATGTTTGAATTTGAATAGCTTCCAATTTCAATGTTTCCAGAAGAGAGGAATTCACCAACTGGTTGAATATTGAAACTTCCCGTAGATTGAGAATGTCTGATTCGTGCCCTAAGGCTACGTTCAATCTCAGGGTCACGATCTAAGAGATCTTAGTGATTAGTTCATGTCATAAATCAATGAAAGATGAAAAGAAGGAATGTGGACCATAGTAAAATAAAAATTTGAAGTTTGAGTTGAAGGTCCAAAAAGAAGTAGAAAGAGATAAAAGA
The DNA here is from genome assembly GCA_963277665.1 of Viscum album. NCBI lineage: Eukaryota > Viridiplantae > Streptophyta > Magnoliopsida > Santalales > Viscaceae > Viscum > Viscum album. Next base: position 36,499 of record CAUJRU010003415.1, on the reverse strand, counting down.
AGAAGAAAAAAAAAATCAGATTGGGTAAAGAAGGAAGAAAGAAGAGAGGAAGAGAATTAAAATGTAAAATAAAAGAAATACCTCTAATTGGTTGAAATAATTACTTGCCTCCCCGGAAACGGTGCCAATTTGAAAGAACGCTGTCGTGGGCGCCCTCAAATGATTAATGTGATTTGGGGTACTTAGGTGCAGCAGAGTGGCTGACCGAGGTCGTCTCTCAAAGGAGGAAGTGAATTAAAACAATTTTTAGAGGTATTATAGAAGTAAAATAAAAGAGAATAAAAACACTACTTGAAAGGATGAGGGTGGTTGTTTATAGTTTATGAATCTAGAAGAAGTTTTCTGGAAGAAGATTGCATTTTTTTTTGTTTTTAATTTTGAAATGAAGTTTTGATTAGAATGACACAACAAGAAGATGTTTTTTTAGAAATCTATTTTCAATAGCGTAATCGATCTAACTCTACCTCTTCAATCATTTATTAATCATTATCATTTAAATTAATATTAACTTAATTATGATCCCTTAATTTGTTAAATCCTGAACCCTACGAGAATTAACTTTACCACGAAGATTGAAGTGAATTTAACCTTAGGCTAACTTCGGAACATGCAATCGCAGCACCCTGCTTTGATTGATGTTATAAGATTAGCTTATGGTCAGTGGTAAATTAAGGCACATATCCACTCTGGAAATGAGGATGAATTGTGTTTAGGGATTATATTTGAACTCTACAAATTTATCTCGTGTGGTCTTGTATTACCGATTAAGATCGCGTTCTCACAATTTACACAAAATCCCGACCTCGTGTGTTTTTGTGTACATTGTTCAATTGCTTGCTTAGTTTCTTACAATATAAAAACACAATTCATGGATCATATTAAGTGAATTACAATAGCTCATTGATTCAAAATAATTAAATGAAGAGGGTAGAAGATAGATCGATTACTAAAAGACTACTCTTCCATGGGTGGCGTAATCATCGTAGAAGCGTTTTGCATGTGCAAAGGTTTAAAATGGGTATAACCCAATAACGCTTCTACTCAAGAATTCCAGCCCAATTAGGAAGATTAAGAGAAGAAGAAATTTAAACAAAACAGAAGAAAAGAGAAGAAATAAAATAAGAACAAAGAAGTTTATTACATAAACAAAATCATTACAACATGAAGGAGAAGAAGAAGGCTTCGTCGAAGGGATCCTTGCTTCAAGAGCTACCCTTATTAAAATGGTTGGAGAATTGTAGTGGATCCACTTCTCCTCTGCCTCTAAACTTCCCAATGCACGTACCAACCCCTCCAAATGAGAAAAACTCCAATTTATAGAGGGGATGGGAGGAGAGGTTACAAGTGGTTTCAAGTGTGAATGTGGAAATTCGGCCAAATATTTTATGCCTACTTGCACCGCCCATTTGAACACCAAAACGCGTGAATTGGCCGGCCTTCCAGGAGGATGCTTTGTGAAAAATCATGTACCAGAGCGTTCCTCAAAATGTGGGCTCAATCCAAGCCCGTATGTAGAATATATGGCCCAAATACAGAACCTTCTCCATTCTGGAGAGCCCAGCCCAACTTTGACATCATGGCCCAATTTCAACAACCAAATGAACTCTTTAGCTTTAGTGTCCTGAATAAAAGTTGTAGATAATTAAGTTAGGAACACTGTTACAAAATGTCAAATTCAAATAATAAATATAAAAATATTTATCTTCGAAATAGTACAATGCACTATTAAGGGTAAAACTGGAATTTTCACCAAATTTTCAAATGAATGATCAAATCCCAAATATTTTATAAATAAACATGTTTAACACAATGTGAGGAAATTATATCATTTATTATCAATAAAATATTCACTAAAATAGTGTTTTATCAGCACCCAAGAAAGCACTACCTATATCTTTGCGGGATCAACGACCAAACCCTGTTTCAAAATGACATGCCCTAGAAAGAGATCCTCATGAATCCAGAACTGACACTTCGAGAACATCCCATATAGCTGGTGTAACACCCCAGGTAAATAAAGAATATGACATTTTCACATTTATCCATATTTGTGAATAAAATATTAATATAACTTTATTGGGGACTCTATGCTCAATGGCCTACCCAATATGCAACAACGAGTTCCTTTGAAATCTTACGTTGCACTCTAATTATAAAATAATATTATTTTAAATGGTAGTTAACGCCTAGCTGTTGTAATGGAGGGAATGAACAGAACTAACTACAAAATGATTATTTATGTTTGTAAATTTTTTTTACTTTTTACAATAAATGTTAGAGGATTAAAAATGTGAATGAATCCAATTTTAAGCGTAAACGTTCTAATATTTTATAAAAGGTCTATTAACCACCTTATGATGGAGAACACTTTTTAAATCCACTTTTTGACATTTTCATATTTAATATTGGACCAAATAAAATTTTTCTTTATAATCGGGACATCAAAATTTATATTATGTAAATTTTTGGTATTTTTCCGATAAAGTTCATTTTTAATGAATAGTGAAAAAATGTTGTATTTTAATTCAAAACCTATTTTTATTGTAATTTATTTATATGATTAGATTATCTTTTGAATTGGTTTTAAAGTCCAATTATAATATATTTTTACCATTTAATCCAATAGTGGTCATTGGAATTAATTTCACTTTGAAATTGGACTTAAACTAGTGTCAATCTTTTAATAGATATTGTTTCTTAAAAACACGATATTTGTTTTGACAGCAGGAATTAATTATTAACTTAATAAATGAAACTTATATGTTTTAAATTTTGTAAAATAGACATCATTTTGGAATTCGGAATATAAAATATAGCTTAGGGTGAATTTTGGGTATTTTCTAAAAAACATCAATTTTTGATGAATAGTGAAACCACTAAGTGGTAGTTAAAGAAACTGATTTTTTGTTTAAATGAAACTTTGCCACATATGTTATTTGATTTTCAAAAATCATACCTACATGGTTGTCATTAAGAAGTAAAATGTGGTTCAGTGAGATTAAAATAATTTTTTGTGAAAAATAATTTTTTATGTTTTATTAATCGCGATTAAAGGTAATTAGTGTAATTTAAGGTAAAAATAATGTTTTAATAATATTAAATGACCTAGACACATGTCCTAACCTCATTGGATATGTGATGGCCGACCAATACAATCCATGGGTCAACTTGGGAACCCCATGGAGCCACTTTGGTAGGAAAATGATATAAATAACTTTTTATTTAAAGTTAAAATAAAAATATCACAAACATGAGTGGTTTTACTAAAACAATTTTTACCTAGGGTTATACAAGTTAGATTTTTGACTATAAATAGTAATTGGAAAGCTAAAACAATATCCTACATCATTTTTTTTATAATTTTTAGAAATTAAATAAATTAACTTATTTATGACATCATGATGATGCAACGGTTACCTCATTATTTAGCAATTTAAATAAAATGAATATATAATGTAAAATATAAGCCCTACACATGTCTAAAACCTATTTTACGGGTGGATTTCGAACCCTTATCACCTTATTATCGAAATATATCTATGTGGGACCTTTAAAATCTGAAACTCATTTGAAAATAATGTAACTTGTTTTGACTTTCCAAGACTGCCCCTCCTCTCCTCTTATAAAAGGCCCCCACCTCTACCACCTTACACACATCTCTCAAGCCTTTGGCTCGGAAAAACCATGCCCATTTTATCTATCCACATCACTATCTTCATCATTGAAGCCTCAAGTTGGGCAGAATCCTTTCCAAGGAAGCATTTGAGCTCAAATCACAAAGAGTTACCCGATTTAAAGGTAATGTCTTCCCATGTGTTCATTTGATTTATTTTCCTTCTCCAACCCTCTAAAATCATTTTATTCATTTATTTTGTAACAAAACCGGTATCTTAAATATACTAGGATGTTGTTTTGTGATGTATTAGAGCTACACTTACACACACATTCGTCTAATGGTTAAAGAGCATACTGTTTCTGTGGATGGCGAATTTCTGCCTCACGAAACGATGATTGCTCAATCTTATCTTAAAACCTTTCATGGTGGCCATTATAATGTCACTATATTTTATATATGATATATATGGTATTTATGTTATCTATATGATTCTGAATTTTATATTAAAAACATGACTTTATGCTTTTCATGTTGTGTAAATTCGATAATTTCATACGAGGAAGTGTGGACTACCGCCCCCTCAAGTGATGTGACTCGTTCATGCAATACATGGAATGTATAAAGAATGAAATTAATGAACATATGTGACCTATATAACATATATAATATAATGGAATTATAATATATATATCTCTCAATTATTTTTAATTAATATGACAATGAAATGAAAGTAGCATTCATGCGTACGTACATCCTACCGTCTCCATTACTGGTGCATTTCATTTCTTTTTATCTCCAAATGTTATGGAGTACAATAAAATGAATATGTACTAGATATATATGATATTTAAATCATTAAGAATATTCTGGCGGATATTTACTTATAACTACATGGACAATCATTTTCATACAAGTTCATTTTTTACTCATGTACCAAACATCGACAAAAACTTCTGATATGAACTCACATTATTAACCATTTATTATAACATTATAACATCTAATATAAACTGAATAATAAAATTTAAAATAGTTCCTTAATCAATTATAAATTGACTGAAGTTTGTTATTTAGGAATATAATGAAATTAACAAGACCAGTCGGACTTGAGGTAAGGGATCCTACCACTCTCTTTCTTTTTAAGTACATTCTTTTATGTCTTTCCTTTTAAGCTAATCTTTCTTATGATTGGGATGATCTTTTATATTACTCCTACTGTACGTTTTATGTTCATATGATTAGAGACCCTATTTTCTCTCACCAATCCATTTTGGATGTTTGGAGTGGCGCCGTTAGGCTGCCGAATTTTCGTAAGAGATCTAACCTCTCTCTTTCTTTTTAAGTACTCTCCTTTATATAACTTCTTTTAAGATCCTCATTGTTAAGATGGGGGATGTTATTTTATATTCCTCTTGCTGTAAATTTTATTTTAATATGTTGAGTGACCATATTTTATCTCATCTATCAATTTTTTGAAGTTAATAAGTGGCGCTGTTAGGCTGCCAAGTTTTCGTAAGGGATTTTTCATCTCACTTTTATTCCCGTGACATTTATGCTACGTTTGCCACTATTTCCGTTGAGTTGTGTATGTACTACCCATTATTATACAAATTTTTTAGTATAATTTCATTTATGGGTATTTACATCTTCATTGTATGACCCTTCTTCCAGGGGGTGTACGTTTCGAAAGTTACCCAACTCGGTAAGGGGACCTTTCACCCTCCTCTTTTTAAAAAGATTTCTTTTGTTATGTCTTTTAATTCACATACCATTATGTTGGGATATGTTCTTATATATCCTTATGTATGTAAATGTTATTTACAAGTGATGAGATACCATTTTCTCTCTCATCAACACATTTTCTGAATTTTAAAGTGACGCAGTTAGGCTGTCAGATTTCTGTAAGGGAACTTCTTGACCCACTTTCAATTCGTTGGGTTAAACCACTAATTCTTGATTTTATAATGCCAAGATTATGTGTGGAATATATATTTTGTAATTTCCAAAAACCATTGTGTAGATATACTATTTCTAAACATAATCATCTCATCGATAAATTCTTACGAACTTGTATGGGAAATCATAACTCAATCTCATTTCATTGAGTAAAATATCTATGTCCTTGGTATTGTTTTTCCATGATTATGTGTGAATGACCTCTGATTGTTTCACACTTAATATCCACTTATATTTGGTGTATTTACATTTCTCACACATAATTATGTGATAGATTTATCCTTAATTTAAGGATACCATCTTTATAATGGATTTCATCTCAATTTACATTTTCATTGAGACTTCATTGTTATTATGCAACAATTCACTCTTATATGGTGTGTGTACTCTCCTTTTACATATTATATCATGAATCCCTTTATTATCATGATATTATAGAGTTCAGATTAAATGTCATTCCGCAATTATTTGTATTCAAGAGTCTCTCATTTTGTTAAAAACTCTTTAACAAAAATATAGTTTTAAATGTTTTAAATATTCATTATTCTAAATATTTATCTTTAATGTCCATGTTTTCAAAATGGTATTCAGTATTTTTTTATGTACATTAATGTTTTAAAATTATAATTCCATTATAATCTACAATGTGGTATGGGACACTTTGATTCAAAAATCTATTTTTAGTAGTTTTTGAAAATGGATTGATTAATTCAATATCTTGGAATTACTTATTGTGATTGCAAATGAAATATTGTTATTGAAATGTTTATATTTTTAATATTTTATATGTAATGATGATACATGGACATTTTACGGGTGGTTATGTGATAAACCATATGACGGGTGGTGTCGTGAATACCAGGACGGGTGGTTACATTACAACCTCCAATGCATTGGGTATGGAAGTCGGCCTTATGGATATTCCATTAAGTGATATGTGTGGAAGACGATCGTATGGTTTTCCCATTTAAGTATGTTTATGTCCCAAGTTACCTTTATATGTTATGTGATATTTATATGGGTTTTATGGTAATATTTTGGTTATAAAAGGTAAATTAATGATCTTTTATTCATTGAAGAGTTTTTACTACTTCATAAATGTGAAATGAAATACTTTGTTAGAGTATTCTTGGTTTACTTGTTGTTTTGAAAACCTAACAGATTTCTTTCTTTGTGTATCCATTACTGAGATTTTTATGCTCATCCCATTTTTTAAATGTTTTCACAGGACATAAAGTTGAATAGGGTCATGTATGGGATCACGGAAATGTCAGGTTGTCTAAAACAAGTAACTAGACATGACTGTTTCGTTAAAGAGTTTTTATTTTGTGGAAAAAATGGCAACTAAGTATATTTTTCTACTTTGTAATCTTTGAGATGTAATAGCTAGGTCCTAATTCTCTAAAACTTTATACCTGAAAAGATCCTCAATATGAATTATTCAATTTAATTCATGATTATGTAAGGTTTAAGTCCAGGGCTTTATAGTTGGTATCAGAGGTCAGTTTAGATAACTTTAGAGGTTAGGGTATTCTCTAGGCATAAGTGACATTACCATAATGGTTAGGATTTCAGAAAGATTCCTAGTTTTAGATAAAATGAATGTGTAAGTATATCTTAGTTTTTATTTTCCTCAATAGTACATGATGGTTTTGTTGATATAATCACACTGACATTTCTGTTTTTAGTGAATGGATGGATCTAGCATACACCAAAGTGACAATAGGTGTGAATGAAACTATGGTGGTTCTCTGATTAAGAGACTGAATTAAATGGGTGATTCAATGAGGAAACTCATGGTTGTTCTAAACCAACTATCAAGGAGTCACGATCAACTAATTGTACCTTGGTATGTTTTGTAATGCATCATGTACCAGATGACTAATCGATGTGGAAGTTCACGTAATAATTATAATGGTAACCTTTAGGGTTTATATGATCGTTACTTTTGTGGTAATTATGGGTTATTATATGTTATGATGGAAAATGAAAGGCAAGAGATAAACTTGAGGTTAAAATATGTTATGATTATTTTAGAAGATTTTATCTCGTTTTGGGGAATGTTTTAAGAATTATATAGTTTTGGAAAAAAGAAAACACGCAGATTGTGTGACAACCCGTCTCGTCGGACAAAGCTACGGGAATCGAACCCACAACCCAAGTGAAACTGGTATTTATCACCTACCACTGGACTACGTGAAGTCCCTGGTTAGTTTGACTAATTCTTTTTAGTTATATGATTTTAGGAATCAAGAGTAAGTTTATTTTGGGTTATCTATGGAAATGATAAACCTATCATGGAGGATATGTGATTAGGTTAATTACTTTTCAATGTGAGAATTTAAGAGCAACTGATGTTATTTGGTGATAAAAGTTAATTTGTACCTTGGCAGACTATGTGATTAAATCCTTCAAATATTTGGGTTCCAATCTTAGTTTGGATTACTTTGAAGAATTTTATGGACAATTGTTTATCTAATTGTCTTCGTTGAACTTTGGGGTTTTTTTGGACAAATTTTGGAGATTAAGAATAGATTTTCTTTTTATAAAGGATTATACTTTTGTATATTATCTGATCTCATACTAACAATTTTGGTATTGGATTTTGTCTAAAGACATGTGAGATATATATTTCTCTTTTGTGGATTAGGCGATTCTCAAGAAGATGATTATAGTACTCTTAATGCGAACAAGTCTTCCTAAATACACGTCTTTTGGAGAAAATATGAGTTTGATTAAGAAATCTAGTAAAAGTTGAAAGTCTACGTGAAAATTAAGTATGTTTCATTATGATTTTGTTAAGCTCAATAATAAATTCCTCAATGAAGAGTAACTTAAAACAAAAATGTTTTCTGTTATCTTTTCCTACTGGAGAATCAAATACCGTTTAACCCATCACAAGCTTGTGATTTTCTTATTGTTAACATTCTCCTAGACATGTTTACTATCACTCTCCCTGAGAACATGACCCTTTTTTTTCCTCCATATCCATGTTTTCCTATATGTAATCCTAGTATGGGTTAAATCAGGTTACCTTTGTACTTCTCTTTCTTTATTTTAAAGTGATTGTTTTACTGACTCTTGTTCTGATGTGGGATTTTCAATGAAGTTTCCAAGCCCAATTTTCAAATTGTGAGGACGCAATTCCCAAAAGGGGGGAAGGATGTAACACCCCAGGTAAATAAAGAATATGACATTTTCAAATTTATCCATATTTTTGAATAACATATTAATATAACTTTAAAGGGGACGCTATGCTCGATGGCGTACGCAATACGCAACAACGAGTTCCTTTGAAATCAGACGTTGCACTCTAATAATAAAATAATATTATTTTAAATGGTAGTTAACGCCTAGATATTGTAATGGTGGGAATGAACAGAACTAACTACAATATTATTATATATGTTTGACAAATATTTTTACTTTTTACAATAAATGTTAGAGGAATAAAAATGGGAATGAATCCAATTTTAAGCGTAAACATTCTAATCTTCTTTAAAAGGTCGATTAACCACCTTTTGATGGCGAACGCTTTTTAAATCCTCATTTTGACATTTTTATATGTTATATTGGAGAAAATAAAATTCTTCTTTATAATCGGGACATCAAAATTTACATTGTTTAAATTTTTGGTATTTTTTCGATAAAGTTCATTTTTTAATGAATAGTGAAAAATGTTGTATTTTAATTCAAAACCACTTTTTATTCTAATTTATTTATATGATTAGATAATCTTTTGAATTGGTTTTAAAGCCCAATTATAATATATATTTACCATTTAATCCAATAGTGGTCATTGAAATTAATTTCACTTTGAAATTGGACTTAAACTAGTGTCAATCTTTTAATTGATATTGTTTCTTAAAAACACGCTATTTGTTTTCACAACGGGAATTAATTATTAAATTAATTAATTCCACTTATATGTTATGAATTTTGTAAAATAGACATCATTTTTGAATTCAGTATATAAAATATAGCTTAGGGTGAATTTTTGGTATTTTTCTGAAAAACATCTTTTTGAGGAATAGTGAAACCACTAAGTGGTAGTTAAAGAAACTGATTTTTCGTTTAAATGAAACTTTTCCACTTCTGTGATTTGATTTTCAAAAATCCTACGTACATGGTTGTCATTAATAATTTAAATGTGGTTCAATGAGATTAAAATTTTTTGGTGAATAGTAATTTTTTAAGTTTTATTAATCACGATTAAAGGTAATTAGTGAAATTTAAGGTAAAAATAATGTTTTAATAATATGAAATGACCTAGACACGTGTCCTACCCTCATTGGATGTGTCATGGACGACCAATAAAATCCATGGGTCAACTTGGGGACCCCATGGAGCCACTTTGGTAGGAAAATGATATAAATAACTCTTTATTTAAAGTTAAAATAAAAATGTCACAAACATGAGTGGGATTACTAAAAAAATTTTTACCTGGGGTTATAAAAGTCATAGTTTTGACTATAAATAGTCATTGGAAAGATAAAAAAATTCCCTAAATCATAGTATTTTTTTTATAATGATTAGACATTAAATAAATTAACTTATTTATGACATCATGATAATGCAGCGATTACCTCATTATTTAACGATTTAAATAAAATCAAAAGATAATGTAAAATATAAGAACTAAACATGTCTAAAACCTATAGTATGGGTGTATATAGAACCCTTATCACATTATCCTCGAAATATATCAATGTGGGACCTTTAAAACCCGAAACTCATTTGAAAATAACGTAACATGTTTTGGCTTTCCAAGAGTGCCCCTCCTCTCTTCTTATAAAAGGCTCCCACATCTACCACCTTACACACACCTCTCAAGCCTTTGGCTCGGCCAGACCCTGACCATTTCATCTCTCCACATCCCTCTCTTCATCATTGAAGCCTCACATTGGGAATAATCTTTTCAAAGGATGCCTTTGAGCTCAAATCAAAAAGAGTTACCCGATTTAAAGGTAATGTCTTCCCTTGTGTTCATTTGTTTTATTTTGCTTCTCCAACCCTCTAAAATATTTTTATTACTTTATTTTGTAAAAAAACCAGTATCTTAAATATACTAGGATGTTGTGTTTTGAAGTATTAGAGATAAAATTACACACACCTTCATCTAATGGATAATGAACATACTGTTTCTGTGGATGGGAAATTTCTGCCTCACGAAATGATGATTGCTCAATATTCTCTTAACACCTTTCATGGTGGCCATTATTATGTAAATATATTATATATATGATATATATGGTATTTATGTTTTTTATATTCTTCTGAATTTTATATTTAAAACATGACTTTACGCTTTTCATGTTGTGCAAATGCGATAATTTCATACGAAGAAGTGTGGACTACCGCCCCCACAAGTGATGTGACTCATTCATGCAATACATGGAATGTATAAAGAATGAAATTAATGAAAATATGTGACCTATATAACATATATATTGTACTGTAATTATAATATATATATATCTCTCAATTATTTTTAATTAATATGATAATGAAATGAAAGTAGCGTTCATGCGTACGTTCGGCCTACCGTCTCCATGAACGGTGCATTTCATTTCTTTTTATCTCCAAATGTTATGGAGTAGTATAAAATGAATATGTACTGGATATATATGATATTTAATTCATTAATACTATTCTGGATATTATTTACTTATAACTACATGGACAATCATTTTCATACAAGTTCATTTTTGACTCATGTACCAAACATCGACAAAAAACTTCTGATATGAACTCACATTATTAACCAATTATTATAACATTATAACATCTGATATGAAATGAATAATAATATTTAAAATAGTTCCTTAATAAATTATAAATTGACCGTAGTTTATTATTCAGGAATATAAATAAATGAATAAGACAAGTCAGACTTGAGGTAAGTGATCCTACCACTCTCTTTCCTTCTAAGTACACTCTTTTATGTCTTTCAATTTAAGCTCATCTTTATTATGATTGGGATGTTATTTTATACTAATACTACTTTAATTTTTATGTTCATATGATTAGAGACCCTATTTTCTTGTCACCAATCCATTTTGGAAGTTTTGAGTGGTGCCGTTATGCTACCGAATTTTTATAAGAGATCTAACCTCTCTCTTTCTTTTTATGTACTCTCCTTTATGTCACTTCTTTTAAGCTACACAATGTTATGATGGGGGACGTTATATTATATTACTCTTGATGTAAATTTTATTTTAATATTATGAGAGACCATATTTGATCTCATCAATCCATTTTTTGAAGTTTTAAGTGGCGCTGTTAGGCTGCCGAATTTTCGTAAGGGATTTTTCATCTCACTTTTATTCTCATGACATTTATGCTACGTTTGACACTATTTCCATTGAGTGGTGTATGTAATTCCCATTATTATACACATTGTGTAGTATAATTTCATTTATGGGTATTTACATCTTCATTATATGACCCTTCTTCCATGGGGTGTACGTTTCGAAAGTTACCTAACTCGGTAAGGGGACATTTCACCCTCCTCTTATTAAAAAGACTTCTTCTGTTATATCTTTTAATTCACATACTATTATGTTTGGATATGTTATTATATACAGTTATTTATGTAAATTTTATGTCCAAGTGATGAGATACCATTTTCTCTATCATCAACACATTTTTTGAATTTTAAAGTGACGCCGTTAGGCTGTCAGATTTCTGTAAGGGAACTTCTTGACCCACTTTCAATTAGTTGGGTTAAACCTATACTTCTTGATTTTATTATGACAAGATTATGTGTGGAATCTCTGTGTTGAAATTTCCTCAAACCTTTGTGTAGATATACTATTTCTACACATAATCATCTCATTGATAAATTATTACGAACTTGTATGGGAAATCATAACTCAATCTCATTTCATTGAGTTAAATATCTATGTCCTTGGTTTTGTTTTTCCAAGATTATGTGTGAATGAAATCTGATTGTTTCACACTTAATTTCCATTATATTGGGTGTATTTATATTTCTCACACATAATTATGTGATAGATTTATCCTTAATTTAAGGATACCATCTTTATAATGGATTTCATCTCAATTTACATTTCCATTGAGAATTCATTGTTATTATGCACCAATTAACTCTTATATGGTGTGTGTACTCTCCTTTGACATATTATATCATGTATCCCTTTATTCTCATGATATTATAGAGTTAAGATTAAATGTCATTCTGCAATTATTTGTATTCCAGAGTCTCTCATTTTGATAAAAACTCTTTAACCAATATATCGTTTTAAATGTTTTAAAGATTCATTATTCTAAATATTTATCTTTAATGTCCATGTTTTCACAATGGATTTCAATATTTATTTATATGGACATTAATGTTTTAAAATTATACTTCCATTAAAATCTTCAAAGTGGTATGGGACACTTTGATTCAAAAATCTCTTTTAAATGGATTTTGAAAACGGATTGATTAATTCAATATCATGGAATTACTTATTGTGATTGAAAATGAAATGTTGTTATTGAAATGTTTATATTTTCAATATTTTATGTGTAATGATGGTACGTGGAAATTTTAAAGGTGGCTACGTATATGACGGGTGCTACCATGAATACCAGGATGAGTGGTTACATTATAACCTCCAATGCATTGGGTATGGAAGTCGGTCGTATGGCTATTCCATTAAGTGATATGTGTGGAAGTCGACCGTATGGTTATTCCATTTATGTATATTTATGTCCCAAGTAACCTTTATATGTTATGTTATCTTTATATGGGTTTTATGGTAATCTTTTTGATACAAAAGGGTATGTAATGATCCTTTATTCATTGGAGAGTTTTTACTAATTCATAAAAGTGAAAAGTAATACTTTGATAGAGTATTCTTGGTTTACTTGTTGTTTTGAAAACCTAACATATTTCCTTCTTTGTGTATCCTTTACTGAGATTTTTATGCTCATCCCATGTTTTTTGAATGTTTTCACAGGACAGAAAGTTGAATAGGGTCAAGGATGGCATCAAGGAAATGTTAGGCTGTTTAAAACAAGGAACTAGACATGACACTTTTGTTCAAGAGTTTTTATTTTGGGGAAAAAATGGCAACTAAGTAGATTTTTCTACTTTGTAATCTTTGAGATGTAATAGCTAGGTCCTAATTCTCTAAAACTCTAAACCTGAAAAGATCCTCAATGTGAATTATTCAATTTATTTCAAGATTAAGTAAGGTTTAAGGCCAGGGCCATATAGTTGATATCAGAGGTCGGTTTAGATAACTTTACAGGTTAGGGTATTCTCTAGGCATAAGTGACATTACCATAATGGTTAGGATTTCAGAAAGAGTCCTAGTTTTAGATAAAGTGAATGAGTAAGTATATCTTAGTGTTTATCTTCCTCATTAGTACATGATGGTTTTGTTGATATAATCACACTGACATTTCTGTTTTTAGTGAATGGATGGATCTAGCATGCACCAATGTGACAATAGGTTTGAAGGAAACTGTGGTGGTTATCTGATTAAGAGAATGGATGAAATGGGTGATTCAATGAGGATACTCGTGGTTTTTCTAATACAACTATCAAGAAGTCATGATCAACCACTTGTACCTTGGTATGTTCTGTAATGCATCATGTACCAGATGACTAATCGATGTGGAAGTTCAGGTAATAATTATAAAGGTAACCATTAGGGTTTATATGATCCTTACTTTTGTGGTAATTATGGGTTATTATATGTTATGATGGAAAATGAATGGAATGAGATAAAATTGAGGTTAAAATATGTTATGAATATTTTAGAAGATTTTATCTCGTTTTGGGGAATGTTTTACGAATTATATAGTTTTGGAAAAAGGAAAACACACAGATCGTGTGACAACCCGTCACGTCGGACAAAGCTGCAGGAATCGAACCCACAACCAATGTGCGACTGGTATTTATCACCTAACACTGGACTACGTGAAGTCCCTATTTAGTTTGACTAATTATTTTTAGTTAGATGATTTTAGGAATCAAGAGTAAGTTTATTTTGGGTTATCTATGGAAATTATTAACCTATCATGGAGGATATATGATTAGGTTAATTACTTTTCAATGTGAGAATTTAAGAGCAACTGATGTTATTTGGAGATAAAAGTTAATTTGTACCTTGGAAGACTGTGTGATTAAATACTTCAAATATTTGGGTTCCAATCTTAGTTTGGATTACATTGAAGAATTTTATGGACAATTGTTTATCGAATGGTCTTTGTTGAACTTTGGAGTTTTTTTGGGAAAAATTTTCGAGATTAAGAATAGATTTTCTTTTTATAAAGGATTATACTTTTGTATATTATCTGATCTCATACTAACAATTTTGGTTTTGAATTTTGTCTAAATACATGGAATATATATAGTTCTCTTTTTTGGATTAGGTGATTCTCTAGATGTTGATTATAGTACTCTTAATGTGATCAAGACTTCCTAAATACTCGTCATTTGGAGAAAATATGAGTTTGATTAAGGAATCTATTAAAAGTTGAAAGTCTACTTGACAAGTAAGTATGTTTCATTATGATTTAGTTAAGATGAAACATTAATTCCTCAATGAAAAGTAATATAAAACAAAAAAATTTGTATGTTATCTTTTCCTTCTGGGGAATCGAATACCGTTTAACCCATCACAAGTTTGTGATTTTGTTATGGTTAACTTTCTCCTAGACATGTTTACTATCACTCTCCCTCAGATCATGACCCTTTGTTTTTTCCTCCATATCCATGTTTTCCTATATGGAATCCAAGTATGGGTTAACTCGGGTGACCTTTTTACTTCTCTTTCTTTATTTTAAAGTGATTGTTTTACTGACTCTTGTTCTGATGTGGGATTTTCAATGATGTTTCCAAGCCCAATTTTAAAATTGCGAGGAAGCTATTTCCAAAAGGGGGGAAGGATATAACACCCCAAGTAAATAAAGAATTTGACATTTTCACATTTATCCATATTTGTGAATAACATATTAATATATCTTTAAAGGGGACTCTATGCTCGATGGCGTACCCAATACGCAACAATGGGTTCCTTTGAAATCAGACGTTGCACTCTAATAATAAAATAATATTATTTCAAATGGCAGTTAACGCCCAGCTATTGTAATGGAGGGAATGAACAGAACTAACTAAAAAATGATTATATATGTTTGTCAAATATTTTTACTTTTTACAATAAATGTTAGAGGATTAAAAATGCGAATGAATCCAATTTTAAGCGTAAACATTCTAATATTCATTAAATGGTCGATTAACCACCTTTTGATGGCGAATGATTTTAAAATCCACTTTTTGACATTTTCATATGTTAGATTGGATCAAATAAAATTCTTCTTTATAATCGGGACATAAAAATTTACATTGTGTAAATTTTTGGTATTTTTCCAATAAAGTTTATTTTTAATGAATAGTAAAAAATGTTGTATTTTAATTCAAAACCTCTTTTTAATATAATTTATTTATATGATTAGATTATCTTTTAAATTTTTTTAAAGTCCAATTATAATATATTTTACCATTTAATCCAATAGTGGTCATTGGAATTAATTTCACTTTGAAATTGGACTTAAACTACTGTCAATCTTTTAATAGATATTGTTTCATAAAAACACACTATTTGATTTGACAGCGGGAATTAATTATTAAATTAATTAATTAAACTTATATGTTTTGAATTTTGTAAAATAGACATCATTTTTGAATTCGGAATATTAAATATAGCATTGGGTGAATTTTTGGTATTTTTCTGAAAAACTTAGATTTTTGATGAATAGTGAAACCACTAAGTGGTTGTTAAAGAAACTGATTTTTCATTTAAATGAAACTTTTCCACTTCTGGGATTTGATTTTCAAAAATCCTACATACATGGTTGTTATTAAAAAATAAAATGTGGTTCAATGAGATTAAAATAATTTTTGGTGAATAGTAATTTTTTATGTTTTATTAATCGCGATTAAAGGTAATTAGTGTAATTTAAGGTAAAAATAATGTTTTAATAATATGAAATGACCTAGAAACATGTCCTACCCTCATTTTATGTGTCATGGACGACCAAGATAATCCATGTGTCAACATGGGGACCCCATGGATCCACTTTGGTAGGAAAATGACATCAATTACTTTTTATTTAAAGTTAAAATAAAAATGTCACAAACATGAGTTTTTTTAATTAAAACAATTTTTACCCGGGGTTATACAAGTTATAGTTTTTACTATAAATAGTCATTGGAAAGATAAAATGATTTCATACATCATAGTATTTGTTTTATAATTTATAGACATTCAATAACTTAACTTATTTATGACATCATGATGATGCAGCGATTACCTCATTATTTAACGATTTTAATAAAATGAAATGATAATGTAAAATATATGTCCTAAACCTGTAAAAAACATATTTTATGGGTGGATTTAGAACACTTATGACCTTAGCCTAGAAATATATCAATTTGGTACCTTTAAAATCCTAAACTCATTTGAAAATATTGTAACTTGTTTTGACATTCCAAGAGTGCCCCTCCTCTCCTCTTATAAAAGGCCCCCGCTTCTACCACCTTACACACACCTCTCAAGCCTTTGGCTCGGCCAACCCCTGACCATTTAATATCTCCACATCCCTATATTAATCATTGAATCCTCACATTGGGTATAATCATTTCCAAGGAAGCCTTTGAGCTCAAATCAAAAATAGTTACCCGATTTAAAGGTAATGTCTTCCCTTGTGTTCATTTGTTTTTTTTTGCTTCTCCAACCCTCTAAAATATTTTTATTCCTTTATTTTGTAACAAAAACAATATCTTAAATATAATAGGATATTGTTTTGTGAAGGATTAGAGCTACATTTACACACACCTTCGTCTAATTGTTAAAGAACATACTGTTTCTGTGGATGGTGAATTTATGCCTCACGAAACGATGATTGCTCAATCTTCTCTTAACACCTTTCATGGTGGACATTATGATGTAACTATATTTTATATATGATATATATGGTATATATGTTTTCTATATGCTTCTGAATTTTATATTTAAAACATGACTTTATGCTTTTCATGTTGTGCAAATGCGATAATTTCATACGAGGAAGTGTGGACTACCGCCCCCTCAAGTGATGTGACTCGTTCATACAATACATGGAATGTATAAAGAATGAATTTAATGAAAATATGTGACCTATATAACATATATATTATACTGTAATTATAATATATATATATATATCTCAATTATTTTTAATTAATATGACAAAGAAATGAAAGTAGCGTTCATGCGTACGTACGGCCTACCGTCTCCATGAACGGTGCATTTCATTTCTTTTTATCTCCAAATGTTATGGAGTATTATAAAATGAATATGTAATGTATATATATGATATTTAAATCATTAATAATATTCTGGAGATGATTTACTTATAACTACATGGACAATCATTTTCATACAAGTTCATTTTTGACTCATGTACCAAACATCGACAAAAACGTATGATATGAACTCACATTTTTTTACCAATTATTATAACATTATATCATCTGATATGAACTGAATAATAGTATTTCAAATAGGTACTTAAGAAATTATAAATTGACCAAAGTTTATTATTCAGGAATATAAAGAAATGAACAAGACAAGTCAGACTTGAGGTAAGGAATCCTACCACTCTCTTTCTTTTTAAGTACACTCTTTTATGTCTTTCCTTTTATGCTCATATTTATTATTATTGTGATGTTCTTTTATATTAATCCTAATTTAATTTCTATGTTCATATGATGAGATACCCCATTTTCTCTCACCAATCCATTTTGGAAGTTTTTAGTGGCGCCGTTAGGCTGCCGAATTTTCGTAAGAGATCTAACCTCTCTCTTTCTTTTTTAAGTACTCTCCTTTATGTCACTTCTTTTAAGCTCCTCTTTGTCATGATGGGGGATGCTATTTTATATTAATCATGCTGTAAATTTTATTTTAAAATGATGAGAGACCATATTTGATCTCATCAATCCATTTTTTGAAGTTTTAAGTGGCACCGTTAGGCTGCCGAGTTTTCGTAAGGGATTTTTCATCTCACTTTTATTCCCGTGACATTTATGCCACGTTTGCCACTGTTTCCTTTGATTGGTGTATGTACGCCTCATTATTATACACATTTTTTAGTATAATTTGATTTATATGTGTTTACATCTTCATCGTATGACTCTTCTTCCATGGGGTGTACGTTTCGAAAGTCACCCAACTCGGTAAGGGGACTTTTCACCCTCCACTTTTTAAAAAGACTTATTTTGATATTCCTTTTAATTCACATACTATTATTATGGGATATGTTCTTATATATCCTTATTTATGTAAATTTTATATCCAAGTGATGAGATACCATTTTCTCTCTCATCAACACATTTTCGGAATTTTAAAGGGACACCGTTAGGCTATTGTATTTCTGTAAGGGAACTTCTTGACCCACATTCAATTCATTGGGTTAAACCTCTACTTCTTGATTTTATTATGCAAATATTATGTGTGGAACCTCTATGTTTTAATTTACACAAAACTTTGTGTAGATATACTATTTCTACACATAATCATCTCATTGATAAATTCTTACGAACTTGTATGGGAAATCATAACTCAATCTCATTTCATTGAGATAAATATTTATGTCCTTGGTTTTGTTTTTACAAGATTATGTGTGAATGACCTCTGATTGTTTCACACTTAATTTCCACATATATTGGGTGTATTTATATTTCTCACACATAATTATGTGATAGATTTATCCTTAATTTAAGGATACCATCTTTATAATGGATTTCATCTCAATTTACATTTCCATTGAGACTTCATTGTTATTATGAACCAATTCACTCTTATATGGTGTGTGTAATCTCCATTGACATATTATATCATGAATCCCTATATTCTTGTGATATTATAGAGTTCGTATTAAATGTCATTCCACAATTATTTTTATTCAAGAGTCTCTCATTTTGTTAAAAACGCTTTAACAAAAATATCGTTTTAAATGTTTTAAAGATTCATTATTCTAAATATTTATCTTTAATCTCCATGTTTTAAAAATGGTTTTCAGTATTTATTTATATGGAAATTATTGTTTTAAAATTATAATTCCATTAAAAGCTTCAAAGTGGTTTGGGACACTTTTATTAAAAAATCTCTTTTAAATGGTTTTTGAAAATGGATTTATTAATTCAATATCTTGGAATTACTTATTGTGATTTCAAATGAAATGTTGTTATTGAAATGTTTATATATTCAATATTTTATGTGTAATTATGGTACATGGACATTTTACAGGTGGTTACGTGATAAACCATATGACGGGTGGTGCCGTGAATACCAGGACGGGTGGTTACGTTATTATCTCCAATGCATTGGGTATGGAAGTCGGCCGTATGGATATTTCATTAAGTGATATGTGTGGAAGTCGACCGTATGGTTATTCCATTTAAGTATGTTTATGTACCAAGATACTTTTATATGTTATGTTATCATTATATGGTTTTTATGGTAATAATTTGGTTACAAAAGGGTATGTAATGATCTTTTATTCATTGAAGAGTTTTTACTACTTCATAAAAGTGAAAAGTAATACTTTGATAGAGTATTCTTGGTTTACTTGTTGTTTTGAAAACCTAACAGATTTTCTTCTTTGTGTATCCTTTACTAAGCATTTTATGCTCATCCCAGGTTTTTTAAATGTTTTCACAGGACATAAAGTTGAATAGGTCCAAGGATGGGATCAAGGAAATGTCAGGCTGTCTAAAACAAGGAACTAGACATGACTCTTTTGTTCAATAGTTTTTATTTTGTCGAAAAAATGTCAACTAAGTAGATTTGTCTACTTTGTAATATTTGAGATGTAATAGCTAGGTCCTAATTCTCTAAAACTCTAAACCTGAAAATATCCTCAATGTGAATTATTCAATTTAATTCAAGATTAAGTAAGGTTTAAGGTCGGGGCCTTATAGATGGTGCTCCTAGAGTAAATCAAGGACCATCATTAAATGCTCTTTGTGCTCCTCCTCCATCACAGAGTAGATGAGTATATCATCAATAAATAAAACCAAAAACTGGTCCATGTATGGATAGAAGATCAGGTTCATCAAATCCATGAAAACGGCGGGGGCATTCGTCATGCCGAATGGAATCATCAGAAACTCATAATGCCCATAATGACAATAGAAAGACAACTTCGGGATGCCAGCCTCACGAACCTGCTACTAGTGTTAGCAGGATCGAAGATCAATCTTGGAGAACCACATCTCTCCCCTCAACTGGTGGAAGATATCATCAATCCATGGAAAAGGGTACTTGTTAATTATCATGGTATGATTTAGGCGACGATAATCGACAAAAAGTCGTAGGATCCCATCTGCCTTTTTGACAAACAAAACCAGATCTTACCAAGGGGAAACACTGGGCTAGATGAATCCTTTCTCACGAAGGTTTTCTAGCTAAGTCATAGCTCCCAATGCTCTGTGGGTGCCATCTGATATGCTGCACATGATATCGGGGTGGTCCCCAGCTAGAAGTCAATGCAGAACTCCATCTCTCGCCTCCGAGGTAGTCCCGTGACATCCTCAGGAAAGACGTCCATGTAGTCCTCTATAACGGTAGGGATCTAGGTGCCACTAGAGTCTTCTACTTTGAGATCCATGCTCATCAATTGGTGAGAAAAAGGTCATGGTTTGCTGCTCAGAGTATCTGTATGCTCTGCCATGAGGTCTCGTTCACCAAGGATGGTGAACCTCATCCCATCAAAATGGACGCATCTGACTCGTCTGCGCCGAAAATCAATATGGGAATGAGCCATGGAAATCTAATCCATGCCTAGGATGACTTCAAAAGGCTCCATCATGATGATGAGTAGGTCCGACATGAAAATATCTTCTAAAAATGACTATTTTCACTATTTGTAGATAAAGGTCACCAATGAGGCACTTCCCGTAGGAACTTAAAGGCTATGTGCATGTGTTAGCACCTCTAATAAAAGCTTCAACTCCCATACCAAAAGAAGTGATAAAAAAGAGTGGAAGACGAATGTGTCTACTAGTACCGAATCAAGCATAGAGTAGAAACAAAGTGTACCTCCGACCATCTAGTGTGTTGGGGGGGGGGGGTCACAAACACCCATAGCCTGAAGCTGCCCGCACCCCCTACCACCAGTTCTCTAATCCTGGCATGGGCTGCCCAGTGGTGGTGGGGAAAGGACCTCGAAACTCTGTCCCCCACCTCCAGGACCCGCCGTTATGGCTGCACCACCTCCCTAAGGACCACCCTTTTCTTGCCTGGGGGATACCTGGTCACGACACTGCCTCTTCAAATGCGTTGTTCCCACTGCCTGTCACGGCTGCTCAGTATGCCTGGTCGAGAAGTCCCATACTAGGTGACACCATACGTCACATGAATTGCATCAAATACCTCCAGACTACCCTGGTTCTCTACAGTTCCACTGTTGTAACGCCCCGACCCCAGTTACCCAGAGTCGGTGCATTATTACATAACATTGGCATGATCACAAGAAAGATCAAATCTCAAAAGACCGATTGGTTTAGTAGCCTTGGAAACACTAGATATATTCATAAGTTTTACATTACATCATAAAATGAAAAACTACTACAACAACATAATGTCTCCATAATCCACACTACTATCCCCTCATAATATCCCTGCAGGTCATTCATAATTTACTTCTTCACATCCTGGGGAAAAAATAAAACATAGAAAAGGGGTGAGCTCAAATGCCCAGTAAGGATAACAATAAAGCGGAAACTTTCATAAATAAGAATAAACATTTAAGGCAATGCATTACTAAAACAAAAGCCTTTTAAAATTGAACTTCAACATGGTATGGCAAAAGTAAAATGAAATAATGCCTTTTACTTATTCACATGGATATTCTACTAATCGAATAATCACATGCAAAAATCAATAACCACTTTCATAATGTTGGAATGCATAATGCCAGACTATCATAACCACATAGCCAAGGACTCGTGCCAAGACTAAAAATAAGATTTTGTCACGGCCTTGTGCCAAGACACTAGTTTGTCTCATGAGACCTACCGATGCATCGAGGAGCTATAGCGGGCTCCACCCGTCACTTATTAAGTCCAATGCATTCCCATATGAAAAGGTTTAAACATAACATAAACATTCGTATTAAAACTAGCATACGAAATGTCAATACTTTCACAATAAACTATGAATGGTATAAAAATAGCACATCCACAGTCAAACATATCACAAAACCTTCAATACAATATAGAAGTTTTGTATCATAATAAATCAACTTCAAATAATCTTAAAATCCATCAAAGGATGTTGACATAGATGAAATCAAAATTCTTTTTAAAGAAATATCTCCTTTTATTTTGAAATCATTTAAGATCCATATAAAATAAAACATTTGCTTTGAAAATATTCTTATAAGCTTGTAAGGAAAGCTTTGAAGATTTTATAACGGCGTAAAATAACCGCACCCGCCGTATAAGTTAAAAAAAACATTCTTACCTCAATTCTGTCGAAAAGGTTAAAAAGGACCTTGTTTTGAAAACGACGGAAAGATTCCTTTATAAACCTCTTATAAAAAGTCAAAAAAAGGTATAAATGACTTTAACCCATATTCTTTTAAATAGTAAAAATGTTTTGAAATACATTTTTAAGAAACATGGATGTGGATGATAAAGAGATCCCAGTAGATTATTACATATAAACAACCTCGGATAATGAAGAGATTGTGAAATAACCCTTACCTTGTACTTTTCCTTGGTTGGGGTAGGTTAACCTCCTGTATAATGGTGAAATAATTGTTATTAAATTATACAAGAATCATATACATTAATATGATATCCTATATGATCTTTTAATATTGATTTGATAATAATATCTTAGTATTATCGTTGTTTCGGGTGTTAACTTACTTGTTTTCTTTCATATGTTTTGTTACGTAAGACATGTTTGTAAAGGATAGGTTGTATATTATTCATATCCAGAATGATATCAAGTCCTTAAACATCATTTTTAAATCATAAAATGATAATTACGCTTTAATGGTTACGATGGAGAATGAATCTCATCGCGTTCGTGGAGACGGTAGTCCGTACGTACGCACGAGCGACAATATCATTCTTTTGATATTAAAATAATATATAAATGGATGGTATATCATATATACAGAATCATTAACATGTTATATTTATTATTTACATGAGTTACACATCATTATTATACCCATCCAAATAAATTATATTGAATAACAATTACACCACGACGTGGAGACGGTAAGCCGTACGTACGCACGTATGGTGACATGTTATTCAAAGGGTGGATAGAATACTGAATATGATTGTACCATATTTATAATAACATCACAGTATATGTGAGATACTGGAGTTATTATTTCAGAATGGTAAGAACAAAGGAAGAAGAAGTGGAAGAAGAAATGAACTTAGAAAAGGGTGGTGAAATCATTACCTCTTCTTCGGGTTCTTCCTTTTGATTTGATCAAAAGGGCTCCTTAGGTTGGCTTTCTGATCAAACTAAGGCCTCTAGGTTGTAGTGAGGGATGTTGGGAGAGTATTTGGGCAGAGTTTGGCCGAACCAAAAGGCTTTGAAGGTGTGAAGAAAAGAGAAGGAGGAGTGCCCTTTTATAAGAGGGGTGAGGGGCACCTTTGGAAAAGCTAGAAATATTAATTTATAATAAATTCATATTTGGTTTCTAATGGCTCCAAAGTTGATTATTCAAAGGTTAAGGTGGGGATAGGTCGAAAAACACTCAACCAATAGAATTTAGACAGGTTTGGGTACTTATATTAACCTTATCTTTAAGTATTAACTCTAAGTTAATTAGTTTCACTTTTACAATGTCTCTTTGTATTTTTATATAATATGGTTAATAAACTTACTATATACATCCAAGCGACCCCCAAGTGGTCCATTAATGATTAACCTATCATAATATAAGTCTCTTGGCCGAACCTTAGATTTTTAGGAATTTAATATCAATTAATAATATAATATTTTTTTTAAGAACTCTTTTATGTCAATTTTGACACTATTCAATAGTTGATTTTTGTGAAACTCATAACAGATTGATTACTTAGAACAAAGTCAATTAAACCAATCCTAATATCTCATATTATCCTAGAAAATTAGTTTAATTCATTAAAAGTTTCATATTATATTTATTTGGGTATTTATAATATCAATTATTTTAATTTTTCACTATAATAGTAATTACTGCATCATCATTGTGTCATAAATAAAATAAATTATTTAATGTCTAAAAATTATAAATAAAACATCATTATGTAGGAAATCGTTTTATCTTTCTAATTAATATTTATAATCGAAAATCCAACATGTATAACCCTATGTAAAAATTGTTCTTCTAAAAGATGTATGCTTGTGTCATTTTTGTATTCATTTTGACTTAATTAAAATAAAGTGTCATTATCACTTACAAGTGGATCCATGGGGTCCCAAAATAGACCCAAAGATGCCCATGGTCGACTATGTATCAACCAATAGGGTTAGGACACGTTTTAGGGTAATTTAGTATTATTATAATATTATTTTTTTAACCCTTATTTACCGGATTTACCCTTAACCATGGTAAATAAAATATTTACCGCAGTAATTATTCAAAATGTCTAAAAATAAAAGTTACCTATTTACACAATTTGAACATCCTGATTCCAAATATGGAATCCATTTTTCTAAATTCAAAACACAGAATTGGCAGAAATTAATTTAAAATTAATTCCCGCTGTCAAAACAAAAAGCGTGTTTTTAAGAGATAATAACTACCAAAAGATTGACACTTGTTTATGTTCGGTTTAATTGTAAAATTATGTCCAATGACCAACATTATATTAAATGGTAAAAATATATTCTAAATATACTTTAAAACCACTCAAATTCATAATTTATCACTATTACTTATTTTGATTAAAAAAGTTGTTTTTAATTAAAATCTAGTAATTTTCACTATTCATCAAAATATGAAAGTTATCCGAAAAGTACCAAAATTTCACCTTAGGCTAAATTCGATATTCCGAGTCCAAAAATGAAGTCCATTTTCAAATATAAAATATATATAATTTCAAAAATTAGGTATTACTATTCACAATGGCTAGTTTAATTAGTTGTGGCATGTGCTCAACCTCAGCATGTACTGCCGAGACTAACTACCGCTCTCCAAGAGGAGGGGCTACTGCTGAAGCACTATGTGGAAGGGGATCTAGTGAGGGTCCCTAAAATGATGCCTTGTCGCTCACCAGGTCGTCGTCATGAACTTGAGAGGGTAACCTGGATGGCTGTTGTCATGGGGGAATCCTAAAAAATATCAAGGATTATCACTATCAGATGTGCATATATATATAGCAGTAATCACAAGGAGGGCTGACTCAACAAGGATAGTAAATGACTCAATCCTACTAAATTCATTTTATAATGTTCACTACAAAAAATGTCTCAGCGTGCCGAGTCGACAAGCAGGATATTAGGGTCTTGGTGAATGGATATGTCGGCCGCCCATACCATTACCGGACTACCTGGCCTAAGAACCACTATCGAGACGCATCGACACTATTTCCCTAAATCCCAACCAACTACTTTTTAGGGAAATCCAAACAACGCCCCAAGGAATGAACCACCTCTAATAGAACATTGTCATGACTCAACTCTACGGGTCTCGATCCGCAACTACCCCAAACATGCCTCCATAGGCTAGGGGATGGCGACAAGCGCAGAAGGAGTAATGATCTCAGGGAGGCCTTCGCCTATGTACCTGTACACACACAGACACAACGCACTCGATGAATAAGTGAAGAGAAAATAAAAGAAAAAACAAGTACAAACAACTATAACATAACCACAGTAATGAATCAACTTCTAAATAGAAAAATTAAAGTGCTAAAAAGTACTGAAAAGATAACTGAACAAAAAAAGGGAAAACATGTGCCCAACCCGAAAGGTGACACAACATGGAAATAGGTAATCTAAGGTAAACAACTAGTGAGTCTCACAATTGAATGTACTACTACATCCACTGAACAGAACCTAAGCTCATGTGTCCTCTTCACTCCTCCATAGTCTCAATCGACCTGCCAGTCATCTGCAGGGGCACACCAAGTGGGAGAAATGCCCAAGCATGGGGGAGTATTAAGATACTCAGTAGGATTCCCCAAAAGCTCGAGGGAGAAACAAAGGAGGAACCAAAAAGGTGAGCAGTATATAGAACAAGGAATAGTGAAAGGGTTTTGTAAATTGAGTACAACTCAACCCAACAAAAGAAAGGATGTAAACTCGTCCAACCATGAGGGGCTTGAAACGGAATGATCGTGGCATACCCCACGTGTCTTGGACCTCATAGAATGAGAGTAACTGAACCAATGTAGTGGGAACCAAGGTATGGTATATATATATATGTATATTCTCAACAAAAAACCTGAATGAGTGTTTAAGGGGATCTCTATCTCCAAGCTCATCCTAGGAAAATTTTCCAAAAGTTATAAGGATATCCTTCACTAATGCCCCAACAATACAACACTAGAAGCAGTCTCATCGCTGGACTGTATAACCATGGCCCTGCTCAAGTAATCACAGATAAAAGTCATTGACTAGCCTCATAGAAAGGATTTCGTCTGAAAGAATTCATCGGGTAACCCACTGCCTAGCCCAGCTGGAGGGTAAATCCTAAGAGGTTGTTGGGTAACCCACTGCTCAGCTCCACTAGAGGGTAAACCCTAAAGACAATAGGTAACCCACTTCCTAGCCCCGCTTGAGGGTAAACCCTATGGTCAACTGGTAACCCAATACCCAGCCTCGCATGATGGTAAACACGGATACACCAGTGGGTAACCCATAGCCCAACCCCACTGGACGGTAAACCAGGAACTGGCCTGATAACTCCGCATAGCACGTACCATCTCTGGGTGTAACTAACATCGCTACCATGCGTTGGTATAGAGTGCATCAAAGGAACCTCTGACCAACTCCCTTTCATGTATCCAAATTTAATGATATCTTGATAGAGGCTCCACATGTCCAAACATATTACTCCATTGTACTCCTCGCTGTAAAACACGCGAGATAGAATACTTACATGCTTGAAACAGACTCCTGACGAATATGTTATTTAACAATGCTTTATTCCCATACAAAGTCTCATGGGGCCAACACCTTAGTCCCTAAAAAGGTTAGGAGAACTGCACCATTGCGATTATCTCGAAAAATCACACCAAAATGACTACTCATTCACCCCGAGTAGACGTCTAATGAAAAAGTCACAAAACACAGCTCACAGTTTAAATGATGGCCCATGGGGCCCAATTTTCAACTCCGTATTCAATGCATGAAACCACCCTGGACTATATAATCTTGATTCTATGGTTAAAATTCCACTGACGGCACCTAAAATAGAATCCGGATGTGCTCAGGACATCCGAAAGAATAATATCGGTGAGGCGCTAAACAATTCATAGCGGGTATATCGCGCCACCGTGCCCCAGTCTCGAGAATTAAAAATATTTGAGACCATATCAAAATATCCGTCTCGAGATGGGGATCACGTCGCCGTAGATGGTGCATGAATCTGACATTCATTTTTCAATTTAGTGGCATTTAAATCCCTATGGACGGAGACGGGGTGGGCTGGACCAGTTCGCCCGGTCCACCCCCTTCAGACCGGCGGTCCGCGGCTCGGCCACCTGGACTGCCCAGTACACTGAGGCCCGAAGTTCATCATGTGGCCCGCATGGATTTACTCAAACCGTAACGAGACGGTCCAGCCCATATTCTATGGGACCCGAAAAGCGTGGGTCACGGCCAGCTCCAGGGGTCGCGATGACCGCCGTCTCGCTGGCCGCAAGCTGACAGGCATAGCCGACAAGCACCGCCCGTGGTCCGGACCACCGGGCCGCCACTTGCTCGAACACCACTGCCAGGGAGCCCGCTGAGCCGCTACCTGGGAATCCCTCCGTTCCACCACCACCACCCGTAGGACCACCCTGGAACCTCCAGAAATGGGGTTTTTTTGCCGAAAAGCATCCCACGGTCACCTCGGACACCCCAGGACTCGCAAAATTCGATCCGAAAGACTCATTAGAATGCTCGGATCGAGCCCTAAGCATATATGGAATTATATGAACACATAAAAAAATAAACACTAGTACTGGAGTTTGATGTAGATGCGAAATTTAAACAACCAAAACACACGAACCAACCTCGCAGGGCGTAGCCCATCGCTTCACGAACGGTCCGCTCGAGCTACCACCACCTTTCCGGAGAGGAGGAGGATCTTGAAGGTGGATTCAACCTTGTTGGGATATATTTCTCCATATATGGAGTTCCAAGGAGAATACGTGAGGGGTGGAAGTATTTATGCAGGGGATTAATTAAAATTTAATTAATTTTTAAACCCCCACTAGTCGGCTCGTACCCGAAAATTTGACAGGGTTGGGGTTAAGCCACCCCTAGGGTAAAATCCACATTCTGAGTGTAATGGTGGTGTCATAATTTTAATTTGAGCCTCCATAAAAAGGTTATAATGTTCACGCCTGAGGCTGCTAAATTACGAAAATTCCCCTGGGGGCGTTTTCTACAGAAGGCTCACGCCCGTGAAAGTTACACCCCTCCTAGGGTAAATGGTGTGATGTGGACTCAACAGTGCCCTTGGTTTACCCATCCGAACAATTTTTAGGAGTTATTCTGTTTATTTTTTATGTCTAGAGTGAATGCACATAAAATTTAATTTCGTCCCTACCATGTCTCGGAACCGCACGCCGTCTGAACGCCCTACTCTGGAATAACATCAATAAATTTTTAAAGTATTATAACGTCAAAAACAGGGTTCATACATACACATTCGTTCATTTATGAGAATAATTCTAGTAAAATGGGAATTCCATTTCAATATATGAATCATGAACATATGGTAAAAACACTGGGGGCAAATATTGAGAAAAAAAGAAATTATAAGAAAATTTGTGTCCTAGTGTGTGGGAAGAATATTCCTATAAACATTATTGTTTTTCCTCCAGTAGAGTTTGATGTTATTTTTTGTATAGATTGGCTTTCTATTTTTCATGCTAAAATTTACTGTAGATCTAAATAGGTTTCTTTTCCAAATGATTTTCTGTTTGTGTACAACTATGAACCATTGATTTTGATAACATATCAGGAAGCTGAGAAACTAGTAAAAGATGTAAATGTATGTTACCTTGCACATTTTGTTGAAAATAAAAGATGTGTTGAGATTAATGATGTGGCAGTGGTAAATGAGTAACCTGATTTTTTTCTGATGAGTTTCCCGGTATTATAACTGATCGAAAATTTGAATTTACTGTTGAATTAGTTCTTCATGCGAATCCAATTTCAAAACCCCCTTATTGAATGACACACATTGAACTTTTAGAGAAGATGAAGGAATTGAAGGAGTTATTAGATAAAAGTTTCATTTGACCTAAAACATCACCATGGGGTTCTCTTGTCTTATTTGTTAAAAACAATGATGGTTCAATGAGACTTTGCATTGATTATAGAGCATTGAATAAAATCACTATTAAGAACAAGTATCCTTTTTCCTCATATCGATGATTTGATTGATCAGCTCTAGGGAGATTAGTATTTTCCGAAGATTGATTTGAGGTCGGGGTACCATCTGTTGAATTTAAAGTAACCAGACATTCTGAAGACCGCATTTCGTACATAATATTGCCATTATGAATTTGTAGTATTGCTTTTTGGTTTAACAAATGCACTTGTTGTATTCATGGATCATATAAATAAAATTTTCTATGAGTTTTTGGATAAGATTGTGGTTGTGTTCATTTATGATATATTGGTTTATTCCAAAAGTATACAGGAACATGAATACCATTTAAGGGTTTTCTTTCTAACCTTAAAAGAAAAGGAACAGTTTGGGAAGTTCAGAAAGTGTGTGTTTTGGTTACAAAAAATTTCTATCCTTGGTCACATTTTAAAAAAAAATTGTAAAACGGTTGATCCTTCTAAAACAAAAGTTGTTGAACAATGGCCAAGACCTACAAATATAACATTGTTTCTTAGTTTTCTTGGTTTGTAAGGTTATTATTAGAGGTTTTTGGTGAATTTTGCATGGTTATCTTTTCAAATCACTAAGATAACTCGAAAAGGTGTTATATTCATTTGGAAAAAAGAATGTGATGATTGTTTTCAGGAATTGAAAATAAGATTGGTGAATGCTCCAGTTTTGGCACTGGCTACCAGAAACGGTCTTCTTGTTTTCTACACTGAATCTTCATTGAAAGTTCATGGATGTGTCCTTATGTATAATGATCAGGTAATTGCTTATGCTTCACGTCTGTTGAAACATCATGAGATAAATTACCCTACACATGATTTGGAATTAGCTGCTGTTGTTTTTTTCTTTACAAATTTGGGGGCATCATTTGTGTAGAGTAAAATGTGAAATATATACTGACCACAAAAGTTTCAAGTATATATTCACTCAGAATGAATTGAACATGAGACAGAGGAGATGGTTTGAATTAGTCAAGGATTATGATTTCACGTTCTTTTACCATTAGGGAATAGAAAATAAAGTGGAAGATTAATTGATTGAAAAAATTAATGCTTCATTAACCATGATACGTATGGAACGATATCCTTTGGTTTTTGATTTTATAAACTTTGGAATATAAGTTTTTGATGTAGGATATTCTTCTGTTTTGTTTCACCTATCAGTGAAATAATCTCTATCAGACAGAATAAAGCAAGTGGATAAAGAAGACATTGAGCTATATAAAATGTAAGAGTTTGTTTATAAGGGTATGTTTCTTGATTTTAACATTGAAAATTATTGGGTTTGGAGGATTGGAAAAAGATTATGCATGCCTCATGATTCACAGTTTAATAATGAGTTGTTATGTGAAGATCATAGTTTCTCGTTTTCAGTTCATCCTATAAGAAAAAAATGTATAGAGATCTTCAGGAGTATTACTGGAGGGACGGAATTAAAAGAGATAATGCTGATTTTACTATGAAGTGTTTGACTTATTAGCTGGTTAAAGAAAAGTGGCAGTCACCGAAAGGGATGCTTCAGTCTTTACATGCACCAAAGTGGAAATGATAAAATATGATAATGGGATTTGTTTTGGGATTACCAAAGTCATCTTGAGGTAATAATGAAATCTATGTAATTGTTTATTTGTTGACTAAATCTTCTCATTTCCTTCCTATTAGAGATACTTTGTCTCTAGATCAACATTCTCGGCTGTATGTTCAAGTGGTAGTGTGG
Source organism: Viscum album (assembly GCA_963277665.1). NCBI lineage: Eukaryota > Viridiplantae > Streptophyta > Magnoliopsida > Santalales > Viscaceae > Viscum > Viscum album. The sequence continues at coordinate 4,629 of CAUJRU010003415.1, read as the reverse complement.
TTGCAGAGAGTTCCCCACTCCATTGTATCTGATCTTGATCCCAGGTTTACTTCTATCTTTTGAAAAGGCCTTCAAAAGTTTTTGGGTACTAAATTAAAATTTAGTACAGCTTTTCATCCTCATTTAGATGGGCAGTCAGAACAAACAATTTAAACTTTGTAGGATATGATAAATGCTTGTTTAGTGGATTACTTGTGATGTTGGGACATACATATATCTTTGGTTGAATTTTCTAATAATAACAGTTTTCATTCTAGTATATAGATTCCTCTATTTGTGGAATTATATGGAAACCGTTGTCAAACTCTAGTATTTTGGGATTTAGTAGGTGAAAGGATGCTCATGGGACCAGAATTGGTAGAAGAGATGGAAGGAAAAGTTTATTTTATTCAGAAGAACATGAGAATATCTCAGAGCAGACAAAAAAGTTATGCGGATAAACAGAGGAAGGATCTTTCTTTTTAGGTTTGTGATCATGTCTTTCTAAAGGTTTCTCCATGGAAAATTGTGATCTGTTTTGGTAAGAAGGGAATGTTGAGTCTGAAGTTCACTGGACCTTTTGACATCCTGGAGAATGTTGGATCAGTTTCATACAGAGTTGCTTTATCTCCATGATTATCCCAGGTACACAATGTTTGTCATGTTTCAATGTTGAGAATGTATATGCCAGATCCATCTCATTTTTTGAGCCCAGAGGTAGTTCAGTTGGAAAATAATCTCTCTTATGAGAAACAACCAGTCCTGATTCTTGAATGTAGAGAGCAAGTTTTGTGGAATAAGATAATTCACCAGGTAAAGGGTTTGTGGAATAACCATATGGTTGAAGAGGCAACATGGGAATTTGAAAATTCTATGAGGGATAAATACCGCTACTTATTTGATAAGTGAATTGAGTTCTGAGGACGCAATTTCCAAATGGGGGAAGGATTTAACATCTCGGGTAAATAATGAAATAATACATTTTCATTTTTTATTAATATTTGGTGAATTAAATATTAATTTTACTTTATAGGGGATTCTTTGTTCGATGGCATCCCTAATACGCAACAACGAGTTTTTTTGAAATCTTAAATTGCACATTAATAATATAATATAATTTTTTAAATGGTATTTAACTTTTAGCCATTTTATTTTAGGGAATGAATAAAACTAACAAAAATATGATTATACATATTTGTTTAATGTTTTTACATTTATCCAATAAATGTTAGGGGCTTAAAATATGAATGAATATAATATTAAGCATAAATATTCTAATATTCAGTATATGGTCGATTTAGTGCCTTTTGATGGAAAATCCTCATTAAATATAGTTTTTGTCATTTTTATATGTTCTATTTGAAAAAATAAAATTCTTATTTCGATTTGAGATATCAAAATTTACATACGGTAAATTTGTTGTATTTTCCGATAAAGTTCATTTTTAATGAATAGTAAAAAATATTATTTTAAAAAGTTCGTTTTAATATAATTTCATTATATAGTTATATTATATTTTTAATTGGTTTTATAGTTTAATTAGAATATATTTTTACCATTTAATGCAATTTTTGTCATTGTAATTAATTTTACTTTGAAATTGGGCATAAACAAGAATCAATCTTTTGAGGGTTATTGTCTCTCAAAAACACGCTATTTGTTTTGACAACAAGAATTTATTTTAAATTAATTAATGCAACTACCATGTTTTTAATTTGGTAAAATAGGAATCATTTTTTCATTCAAAATATTATATATAGCTTAGGATGATTTTTTTTTGGATTTTTCTGAAAAACATCAATTTTTGAAGAATAGTGAAACAACTTAGTAGTACTTCAAAAACTGAATTTTTCATTTAAATAAAAATTTTCCACTTCTGTGAATTGAATTTCTAAAAAACGACATACTAGGTTGTTATTATTATTTAAAATGTGTTTCAATATGATGAAAATAATTTTTGGTGAATAGAAACGTTTGACTTTTATTTACCACGGATAACGGTAAATAAGTTAATTCGAGGAAAAAATATTATAATAATAAAAAATTTCCTTAACACTTGTCCAAAACTTATTGGATGATTAATTTATGACCATTGACCCCATTGATCCACTAGGTAATGATAATGACACTTTTGATTAATTAACTTAAAGTAAAGGAAAAAATGACGAAAACAAATATATTTTAGTAAATTAATTTTTAAAAGGGGTTATATAAATTATATTTTCAACAGTAAATATTAATTGGTAATATAAAAATATTTATTATATCATGGTATTTTTTTAATAATTTTTAGACATCATATAAATTAAATTATTAATGACATAATAATGATGCAATATTTACCTCATTAATACATGATTTAAATAAATAAGATTTTAAATATTAAAATAACATCCAAAACCTTTCCAATTATTATTGGATGATTTTATTTCCACCATGAGCCTCCTTATATTTTAATTTAATTAGTTTTGGACCTTTAGAAACTGAATATCATTATATAATAAAATAATATTTTCACACTTTCTTAAAGAACCCCTCCTCCCGCTTATAAAACGCCCTCACTTATTACTCATTCCAAAAACCTCTCATTCCCCTTGGATCATCTAGACTGTGCCCAAATAATCTCTCAGTATCACTATCCTTCTTTTATAAGTCTTACCTTAAGCATAAGTCACTTCAAGAAGTCCTTTTGGTTCAAACCAAAGGTAGTTACCCTAATTAAAGGAAATGATTCATCTTAACTTCTTATATTTTATTTTACTTCTCCAACCCCTAAAATCATTTAATTATTTTCTTTTATAAAAACAACAGTATCCTCAATATACTAGGATGTTGTTATGAGAAATATTCTAACTACACTTACTCACACCTCCATCTAATGGGTGATGAACATACCGTTTCTGTGAATGACAATCTAATGCCTCACAAAACGATGATTGTTCGATTATCTCCTACCGCCTCTCATGGTGGCCATTAAGATGGAAATTTATTTATATATGACATATATTATGTTTAGGTTTTCATTATTTTTATGTATTTTACATTTATATCCTACCTTTATGGTTTTCATAATGGGTAAATGCGATAATTTCATTTGAGAAAGTGCGGACTACCACCCCTAAAAGAGATATGACTCGTTAATGCCATAAGTGGGACATATAGAGGATAGATTTAATGATATTATATATGATATTATACTGGAATTATAATATAACTATGTATCATTATGTTTTAATTCCATTAATATACGAAATATAAATGAAATTAGTGTTCATGCGCACGTACGGCCTACCGTCTACATGAACGATGCATTCCATTTGTTATCTCCAAAATTATATGTACTATTATAAATACATATATATACTAGATATATATGATATATATGATATATAAATCATGAATATCATTCTAGAGATAATAGACTATTGACCACATGGACATCTTGTAATTATAAGGTGTTCATTTTTTACTCAAGTACCAAATATCGATAAAAAAACCATTATTAACTTAAATATTTAAATAATGTCTATAACATTTTAATAAGTGATATAAAAGAAATAATAAAGTTAAAAAAGGTTCTTAATAATGTATAAATTATCTTTAGTCTATTAGTCAAGAGATTAAAGAACGAACGGGTCAAGTCAGACATGAGGTAAGGGACGTCATCTCAATCTCCTTTCATTAAGGAATATTTTGTTTTATACACGACATTATTTTATATGGTGTATAAATCCCTTTTATTTTTATTTTCATTCAATGGGAATATTTTAGTACGAATAGTTTTACAAAATGATAAATGGGATTGTTTTTTTAATGTAATTTGTGACAACGAACTTTTTCCGCCACCTTTAGTATTATTTGATCTTTGGCTTCATTAACAATCCATTGTGTTTTTTTAAAATGAATATAAATACAATATACATTTTATGTATTTTGGTATTGAAAATGGTTTTTATAATGGATTTTTTATGTCAATATATTTTAATGATATATTGTGACTAAAATTTTGAAATTTTATCTTTCCTTTATGTTTGTTTTATGTGTTATAAATATGTTATGGTTATTGGGAATTATTTACATATATGGGTGGTTCCATGATAAACCTAGGGTGGGTGATCCCGAGATAGCTCTCCAATGCATTGGGTAACGTGATGTAGGTAAACATGAATGTTTCCCCCAAGAGATTTAGGGAATATACTGTGATGGGTATTCCAATGTAACTTCTTATGTAGTTGTGATAACTTCAATGTAAGTATGATTTGAATGCCATAAGTACTTTTATGATTTGGGATTACTATGTGTTATTCATTAATATTATATTTTCATGAGGTAATTAAAAGAGTTTATGTTTTGTATGTATTGATGTACTAATGATTTATTTCTTCTTTTATAACCCTTACTGAGCTTTTTATGCTCATCCAATGCTTTGAAATGTTTTTCACGGGACATAAAGATGAATAAGGTCAAGGATGGGATCAAGGAAAAGATATAATGTCTAAAATATGGAACTGAACAAGACTCTTTTTTTCAAGAGTTTTTATTTTATAAAAAATGGACACCGAGTAGAACTGACAACATGAAATATTCATGTTGTTATGTAAATATTATGACTTAATTCTCTAAAACACTAAACCTGTAAAGATTCTCAAT
>CAUJRU010003414.1:0-49198 GCA_963277665.1 Viscum album | reverse complement strand
TCATACCAACTGATGGATCGGATCCCTCGGCCCAGCAATATTGTCCGCTCTGGCCCAGTTGCTATCCCAGGCCTCACGGCTTTAAAACGCGTTGCTAAGGGGAAGGTAGGCACGGGAATTTCAAGCACCCACCAATCTCCCTCCACAACCGATGTGGGATTGGTTACCGGGGCACAGGCGCCAACAATCCTGGCGGGGGCCCAACAATCCTGGGCCCAGGACACAACATCCCCCCCCCAAGCCCACACCGGTCCCGAGACCAACCACCCTTTGATACCAATTGATGGATCGGATCCCTCGGCCCAGCAATATTGTCCGCTCTGGCCCAGTTGCTATCCCAGGCCTCACGGCTTTAAAACGCGTTGCTAAGGGGAAGGTAGGCACGGGAATTTCAAGCACCCACCAATCTCCCTCCACAACCGATGTGGGATTGGTTACCGGGGCACAGGCGCCAACAATCCTGGCGGGGGCCCAACAATCCTGGGCCCAGGACACAACACACCACTCCCCTTTGTTGCAGTCGGTGGTAGAAATATACATTACATGTGCTGGGGGGGTCCCAGCTTGACCTGCCCTGAGTCTACGATTCTTTGCAGGAGGTATTTGAAGATGAATCATTCCAAGATATTTTTCCCTAGCATTTGATGGTAGGGAAAACAATCTAGCCTATCATCAATTTCGTCTTCTTCGGGCATCCATGGCACCAGGAGGTGGATCAAATTTCAATTCATAGCGGTGATGAAGTAGCCATGGACCTGGTCCTCTCGTAATGAGTATACTTTGTGTCATTGTTCCTTGATCTAGTTCCACATCGATCCTCTCTGATAATCCTACTTGGGTCAAGGCGGACACTGATTTACAAGGTTCCTTTAATTATTTGGTGGAGGCCTAGGCAGTGGAGCTAGCGCAAGGGATAGCATGAGCTTGAAAGAGGATGCTTCAGCTCTAACTGCTCTTTTTGCAGGATCTTGTGTGGCTATTCAGGACTTCAGATTTGTTCGCTGCATGGAGTCTTCAAATTTCTTGGCAATTTTAGAGAGATTGCAGAAGCTAGTGGTGCACTCCACTTGTATGAGCGGTGTTCACAGCTCAACTTGATTGTTATCTATTCATATGCAAAGCTTCTCATCATGGGGAATTGGTCTGTTCAGAGAGTTGGCCAGACCCTTCCATCGGGCGATGAAATATAAGATGCTCTCATTCTCCATATGTTTGCAATTCATGAGGTTGCTGACCATTTCTTTAGGCAGCTGTGAGATGAAGTGGAACAAGAACATATTCCAACGGTCTTCTAAGCTTTTTATTGAATGTGCTAGATGACTCGTATACCAGAAGAAGGCAGATCCTTGCAAGGTCCGCACGATGCATCTGAGTTTCACTACTTTTTTTGTTCCAGAGTTCCATTCATAGGGTCTCAATAAGACGCGTAGTGCATCAAATGTTGTTCTGTATCACATGATCCATTGAAAATAGGGAATACAAGACTCCCAAAATTAGGTGGAGGAGGTGTGTTGCTCACCCAATCTGGGTAGGAAATTCTCTCTGGTTGTACCGGAGCGCGGCGACATTCTATTACATTCAATCGAGCTTTCAGTGCCTTGATGGTGTTGACGAGACCTTTGTTTACATCCTCTTGGTCCCAGTTTTTTGTAGGTGAAGCATGAGGCATTGCATGAGTATCTAGCTCATCTGGCACCAAGGGTTCGTAAGCTGTTTGTGACGCCTTCGGAGGGTTCAGGCGTACTCTCTATGGTTGCTTCCTGAGCAGAGGGAAGTGTTGGTATTCATCTGAATCCATGATCAGGTAGTTGGGTGGGTGGGGAGCCCAATTGGGCGGGGGCCCTGACCGCTCTTCGTTTTTCAGGGAAAACCTTGGTCTTTGAGTTTCTCTTGTTGGTAGTGAAAGGTGTGGCTCATATTGGGAAGTTATTTCAATAAGACAACTCATCTAGAGTTACTCGGTGTAAATCCACCTTAATTATTTCATTTCATCTTCATGTCAAGGGAATCACTCTTCAAGCGTAAGTGGCTCATTTTTTTCAAGAGATGTAGGTGGGTTAAGGATAACTGGTCCTTTGTTCTTATCCTTGTTGGAATCTTGGATGGTAAGCGGAGGAGGGTTAGCTAGAGGGGCGGCCATATTTATGGAGGCCCTCTGGCTCCGGGTGTGCACACCTAATGGTTCGTTGTGAATCACAACATAACTAGAACCACCATCTCCTAATCCATCAGGATTTGCATCATCTTCGGTGTAACCTGTGGGGTTAACCACTATGGGGTTGATGGATGCATATCACGGGGTGGAGCAGATGTAATATTCTAAATAGGAAGAAGATCTACTGTGCCTTTTACTGGTCCTCCCCTTCCTATCCCAGTATTTATCTCAGACTCCTTGACAAAGGGTGACATAGAGAGTTATTTGATGTGACCTTACTGTGTGCCTCTCTCTTGAATCAGATGCTGATTCGAAGGACGAGATAGGGCAGGAACCTCGTCTTATAACTATCCTCCCTAGATGATAGAATATTGAGTCACGTGGGGGAGGTTGTTGTTGAGGTGGGAAAAATTCCCCTAGCCCTAAGGGCTGCGGTTGGCTCCATTACTTGTTCATCAAGTCTCATCCCATTTTATTGGTCTTACATGGACATTTGTTGTTAAAAATTCCCCCAACACTACAGGCTGAGGTTGACCCTGGATTGCGGCAGTGGATACTGCTATCGCTATGTGCCTGATCTTGCGCGCCCCCATTCAGGGGTGAAATGGATCTGATGTCGAGTTCACCTGTGAATCAATCCCTTCTGGGGAGGAAAGCAAGGACTTATGATTGTCATCTCTTAGTCGAGAGGCCAGTTGTATGCTTTGAGTGGCCTGATTCAAGAGTTCGTGAATGGCTTGTTCCCATCGGCCCTGATGCTACTGGGACTTACTCAAGGCCTGTCTATGTTGGGTGTGTTGCCTATCCTGAACAGGGACCCCACTAAATTACTATCATTATGTGATGTTGTTGAAAGACATTATTTCTAACAGGTTCTTCTGGGATGGGAGCGGAGTGAAATGCAGAGCTCCATGTTCTCCACATCCATTGATATGGACTCCCGTCGGAGCATCACCAATGAGGCGGCGCAACTGCTGCAGTGCACAGAGGCAGGCTAACACAAGGATTACTTTATGCCCCTCAAGTCACGGTTTCCATGCTGAAGGAAGATATTCCAGGTCAATGTGACGCATGAGGTCTCTTATTGTCTTGAAATTGTCTACGTACCCATCATAGGGCAGGAAGAAAGATTTCAGCCGGTGGAGGGTTGTCCATATATTGAAGTGGATGTCGTTCACACATTATTCTTGAAACTTTATTGGTATGTCTAATTGAGAGGTGGTTGTGGGCCAAAACATAAATGGTATATCATCACAGGCCAGTTGTTTCCTCATGTGAAACATGTCGGCACACTCCTCCACTAGTGATTCTTCTACCTGGTCGGCCCAACTAAGACGCTCACCGATAGTGTGGTCGGATGCAGTGGGGCTAGTAGGTATTGAATTATCATGTGTAGGATTCTTAGGTGGTTAAAAAGATTAAGGTGGCCCCAGACCATATCCTGATTGACTAAGGGTGTCGTTAGCGACTTTCTGTGAATCTGACATGCTTGATCCCATCCTTCTCAGTGCCTCTGGATATGAGGGATTTTCTGTGCTTGATTCTGCATGGGGATGACCTTCCTGTCGATATGATATGTCCCTGTGGGGAGGAATTTCACAATGGCGGAAAACATTTTGAGGACTACCATTACAGCTACCTCATGGAGAGAATCTGCAGGTTACACCCCGGGGAGGGCCTTTAAAATGTTCCACAATGAGGGTAGGTCCTTCTCGTTGATTGGCGTCTAGGCAGGGATGGCCACCGCTATCCATTTCGTAATGGCAAGGGCTACCATTACTGCTTGACGCCTCACTGCATAGAGGAATTTTGCAGTGCATACCCTGGGGAGGACCTCCAAGGTGTGTCACAGCAAGGGGATGACCATTTGGTTGTGTAGCGTTGTTATGGGGAGGGCCTTCACAACAACTGCCATCATGGTGATGATGTCCATCATGGTTTGACGTTTGATGTGTATCCTGGGGAGGACCTTAAAGACACACTGAGACAAGGGGATGACCTTCTTGTTACATGGGGCCATTGTGGGGAGGACATTCGCAATGGTGGCTGTGGTGGCGGGGACATCCATCACAGCTACAACAATAGAAAGGACTGCCATCATAGCTACCACATAGAGAATGTATGCGGGGTACACCTGGGGGAGGGCCTTCAGAATGTAATGCAATGAGGGGAGGGCCTTTTTCATTTCTTGGCATCTCTACTGGGAGGACCTCCATTATTAGAGTAGCGAGGAGTACCATCATGATCTGATGCCTGGATGCACAGAGTGTCGTTGAAACCTAACCCTTGGGGAGGGCCATTAGGGAAGGACACAACAAGGTGAGGTCCTTTTTGTCGTGATGAGATGTCACTATGGGGAGAGCCTTCGTAGTTTCAATTATGATAGCGAGGAATACTATCATAATCTATGGTCCCACTCCACAGAGAGTGTTTGTAGTGTATACCCCGAGGTGGAACATCAGGGTCGACCGCAGCAAGTGGAGGGCCTTCTTGATGCTAAATCTTCTGGTCATGTGGAGGGCTTCCTTGACTCGCATAAAACTAGACTCTATAGTGATCGATCATTATATGACCATGGGGGAGGCCCCCGTGAGGGCTCTGGGGAGGACTTTTAGAGCTACTCGTAGCGACATTGTAGGTAGAAACATTGCAACTTCTAGTGCCACTCTCATAATATGGTAATGGGTGGGTAGGGTTCTAAGCCTTCGATATGTGCTTAGCGGCTTTGGGAACCCCATCGTTTAGTAGATAAGAGTCATGAACCCGCTCTTTATTTTCCTACTGCCTTCAGTGTGTTCGGGGACCTTTCTTGTTTGTAGCGGAGACCGTCTGCTGTTGATAACGGCCTTCACCTTTGGGTCCCTTTATAATTGGGTCCTGAGATGCTAAAGGGATATACCGACGAACATCTGGACATTTAGTAGGCATATATTCCTGCTCTAGAGCATCCACCATGATGGTCGGGTGTCCCCCAGTTGGAATGAGTGAGGCTGATCAATCCAATTTCCCTTGTATCACAGAATATGGTCGATGACCCTCCTGAGAGGATGCAAGGATGCATATATACTCTATGGATGATATATTATCTCTAAGATGAGTCGCCTCAATATGGGAGATGGATTCACGGTCCCAAGTCCTTGTTGTTGCCGAAGATGCAATCACATTCTGGAAGGTCTGCAAGATATAATCTAGGATCGATACCTACTCCTCCATCATTGTCAGAATATGCAGAGAGACATCATTGGCTGGAACGTGTATGAAGGCCCATTAGAGTATCAGAGTAGGAATACCTTTCTCTGTTCCTCTGGTGGTTAGTGGGTACTAAAAATTATCCTGTGTCGGGCCAGGTGAACAAGTCTTCCCCAGTGCTGGGATATACTGGTTTATCTCTATATTTTTCGTCACATCAGGATGGCATACTTCACTTGCATCAATAGGGAGCTGGCCTGGCATATGTTGGTTCCCCACCGTATTGAGTTGGTGGCCTTGTTTGGTAGGGAGACATTCCTTCCTATTAATTTCCGCCACATGTGGATGGTGGGATTTATTGATCGCCACCACATCAGAATGGTAGGCCTCAGGAACATCTTCTAGGAGCTGGTCTTGGAGGCGCTGGGTTGCAACCATGTCTAGTTGGTGGGCTTCATGACCCTAGGTAGGGAGAGGTTACGACCGAGTAGGTGTCATCATGTGTGAGTGACAGGCTTGATAGAGCTCGGTGGGGATGCGGGCCTGCTCGTATGATGCCACCATGTCCGGATGGAGGACTTCAGAGGAGCGGACATGTGTTTGTGCCTGCTCGCAATATGTCTACATGACTGGGAAACAGAGTTCCTCCTCAGGGACAAGGTTAATGATTGGTCCCTAGTTGTACGTTTTCCACCTTTGTCGGGTGGGTTGAGTGGTCGGAGATCGGGGAGCGTGGGACTGGATCCTCGGTGTGACATCTTCTTTAGTGCGAGGATATTGAGTCATGGCGTAACCGCGATGACGTCTACCAGTGGGGGCCTTAGAGCGGAACCCCCATTCATCAGGGTGAAGTCCTCAGTGTCGACCTCATCCTTCTCCCTATTATAAGGAAGGTATGCATTGTCTCATTCCTGGGATAGACACCCGAAATGGTTTGAGACGGAAACATGAGACGTCTAGATCTGCTTTCACGGCCGCTATTGGGTAGGCGACTCGTGTGTCTTGGAGGATTGGAAGGCGTGCATGGCCGCCTCCACCACCAGGAGAGTACTGTTTAAGTGGTACTCTCAGATCAACGCATCTGAGACCCAGCGTTTGAGACACTGAGTAGGTGATGAGGTCCTTCCTTGGGGAGGATTTTGGGCCATTGTGTTGCTTAAAGTACGTGTTTGTGAGTTCCTCTATGATTCCATTGGATCGAAGGTAGTTTTGATTGGTACCCGTTAAATATTTTAACATATACAAGCATCAAACCTGTTAAAGTAGCATCTCATAGTCCCATTCCTAATTAATGACCTTGCATGGCCCTCCTTGTGAGTATAAGAGGGAACAAAGTGGGATTAGGTTAAATCTATCATGCTTCATTAAATATTCATGTCGGGTTCACCATTTTTGTTTTGACCGATGGAAAAACGTGGGCCACCCGATGTTTGATTAGAGAAGGGTGGGTTATGTATAATCACTCAGATAAGGAGCACTGTTTTTTTTCGAAACACCCAACGGTTCCAAATCCAATGATACATGGACCTTCTTTCCAAAGTCAGGCAGTTGCTGGGTGATTTAGCCAGTGTCACTTAAGAACTCACATTGGTTGAGAGGATGGGAAGTCAGGCTCATCACATTCTTTTGGTGGGAATTATTTCATATTCTAGGACTCTCTTATAGAATTGAGACATATTCATATATTCATGAATCACTGGTTTATACCCATGCATATCATCTATGGATTACTCTTGGTTGGAAATGTTTAGCTGAACACAGGGATTTAGAATCATTTAAGCCCGAGGTTTACCATCCCTCATAGGATTAATGACTCTGAGGAGTTTGGACTCATTGAGATGACACTGGTTTGAAGCCTAATTACCGGGTTCTCTGTAGTTTATTGTCATCCAGGGGGGAAAGATAACGACTTGAGAGTTTGGATCGAACCTGTGATACAGTATTCCTATGTAACCTCACGATTGAAATCAGAATCCATGTAGATTGGTTTGAGGGGCATGATTGGGACTTATAAATGGTTTGTGGCCCGAATTGGGATTGAACCTCGAAGAGGATTCCTACGTACCCTGCCTAGGAGACAAACTTCAAAACCCACGTAGTTTGTATTGAGGGGCATAGTTGTGTGGACACCGTGACCATCACAAATCTCTAAGCCCACGTGAGTCATGCTCGGTGTGAGAAAAAAGAGATTGCAACAGACTTGGCAAGCCTCGAGCATTCTCCCTACTGATGGAAGGGGAGGAAGAAGATTAGTAGAGGAGAAGGTTGGGACCACTGGACTCTCCTTCCCGCTCTGATGTTGGAGGAATGTAGGAGTCGTGCAGTGGAGTAATGAAACTTCTGTGATTAGAGGATAAGGGCCATTGTATTCTGATGGGGATGGTTTGCGTCTTACTCTAGGAGGGATGCTAAGTCACTTCCATGAGAGGGGAGAGGTGCTCATCGCTGGCTCTCCTCAAAAGGAAACATGAGTAGAGTCCCTCAATCCTGGCATGTGGAGAGGAACAAAGGGGACTCATTCGATCGGACCCTACACTACTGTGGGAATATGAACCCAGGAATGCTTTGGGAATCAGCTCAAGAGCTGGGGAAACCCCTTTTTCCTCACCTACCGTGGGTATGTGAACTCAAAGTGGTATGATGATGCACATGAAGGTTTCATCATATGTGTTCTGGTGGCTTCGTTAGAGGCTTTGGCTCAGGGCCAATGAATAGGCCAATAAAGGGATTATGAAGGATCAGACCAGATTGGAAGGGTTTTATATGGCTCGGGGAATGGGAACACTGAAGGAGTTGGCAAGAAACTTGGGTACATGAGGAGGGGCGCCCTTCGCATAGGGGGGGGGGGGTGCACGGATGGAGAGGTCGTCCGCGTACCAGGGTGGTACGTATACTGATAGTCATCCCGCGTACTAGGGCGGTACACGGCTTTGGGTTCAGCCCGCGTTCGAGGTTGGTATGCCGTGGAGTCCACGTGAGTAGCGGCTTCCAGGGGTGATGCTAGTCGGGGGTTCACGGTTAGGGATTTTCCCACGTAAGAGGGTGCTACTCAGTGCGTCGTATCGTAAAAGGGGCATGACAACCCTGGTCCGCGGGGAGTACATCCACAGAGGGGCCATGTATCACGGTTTTTTTATTTTAAGTTCGTTGTTCACCAGTTTGTTATGTATTTTTCGGTTTCTTATCAATTCGTTTCCAGTTTTATACCTGTTCTGTTTTGTGTATTGGAAAATCACTGTTTGTGAAACCATAAGCTCCTTCCTCTTGAATCCTTCATTCATAAGTCGATCTCCAAACCTTCTCGAAGATGGAGTTCAATCAATCAATCCCCCCAATTCTAAATCCTTCCACCCAAATCCCACTGATCCCTTTCTTATCCACCTAAATGTCCTTTTATAGATAGGGGAAAGAGATGTATATGTGGTCATGTTGCACCTTTTGTGGAGGCCCCTGACCGAAAACCCAATTTACGAATTACTTGGTCAATCCACAACTCACCACGGGTCATTGAATGCACCTCACCCACGAACGAAATCGGTTCTAAGAGTGATTTGTGGCTGCGCAGTGCTCTGACTCTGTTCCGTGAAGGACAACACATGAGGTCTGGTCCGTTTGGCGCATTTCGCAGCTGGGGTGATTCGTGATGGTGGACTAGCCTGGCACATATACTCCTTTGCCCCGCGAAGGGGTTCCTGCCTCCGTTTCGCGAACAACTCTTGTTCGCGGAGGGCGCAGCTCACTGAACCAGCCGTGTACCATCAATGATGGACCGGTATGCTGACCGGTCGGTTCTTTTCCAATCATGAGTATTCTCCATATTTTTGTCCAATTTTTTGATGGAAATTGGGTAGAATATTTTCTCAAATTAAGGGGATTCCCATTCTCTTTTGAGAATTTTTCTGGACCCTACATTTACACAACTAGATTTTAACCTTTATTTGTTAAATTATAAATGTGGAGTCTCATTCTTTTTTTACGTCTATTTACCATTTAAATAGACATTAATATATATAAAAGATGATGTATAATTTTATTCCATTACAAAATTTTAGGAAAAAATGAGTATGGTGGAATATTAGATTATTATAATGATAAATAAGATCCATAAAAAAATAGTTTGGCAATATCTTAACTAATATTTTTTGTTATCTAAAATAAATTTGGAAACACTATTATCAATCATCTCCACATACGAATTTTTTTTGTTTTATTTTAAGGAGTAAAAAACCTTGCAAGAAGTGTTATGATATATAAGGATTCATGAAAACCATCCATTATCCTTTTGCAGATTTGTATTAAAATCTATATAATAGACACTATAACATGTTCTAAACAATATAGAAAGAAAAATCCCTATTAGTTATTGGATTGGATGAAATTATTTTTTAATATATGTGTTTTCGAGGATATAATGAAATTGTTTAGGATAATTTTATAATAAAATATGAATCTTAAGGTACAATGTATTTCATTATAGGAAATACTAATGAGATAATATAATATGAATCATATGATCTCTATGATTAAAATGTAATTGTTTAATGATATAAATTTTTTTATAGAAATAGATATTATCTCTAATGGAGATAATGGGGGAATGATTGAATTTAATAATTATTGGTTCAAGAGACACATTATTTGGAATGAGAAGATATTATATAAGTCCAATTGGAATAGGTTTTTATAAAGACTACATTGTTGTGTAAGATTATTAATATAACAACACATGTTTTTAAACAGAATTTAAATTATATGTCTATAATTATTAAATATGTTTTTCTATAAATTAATTATAATGAACTTGAAAAAATGTCATCTAGTGTATGATTTAAAAAAACATCAAAGTATCAAAAAGAATCATTATAAAAAATTATTTCAAACTACATATTGCATTCCATGGATAATTTTACCAATTTGAATTTCAAGAACAAAATTGGGGAAATAAAAAAATATTCATATGTCTATAACTGGGAAATAAAATGGATCATCTTTAATCATTTAAATGAGAATTATTTTAACTACATATACAATTATAAAAAACATCATTAAATGAGAAATCATTTTGTGAAATAAAATTGTAAACTATACTAATGAGAAGTTTGATTCATGGTGTTATAAGTAAACAAATTTACTGGAAGAAATTATTGTTATTTTATTATTATATATCCATTGTAAAATAGTATATAGTTATTGGGTATAACAAAAATAAAGAAGTCTATAGTTTGGAATGTTGGTCGGAGTGGATACTCAAGAGGGCGGTGAATTGAGTTCCAATTAAAATTTTCTGTTAAAAACAATGTTTATTAAAATCCCCCTATTTCAAAAACAGATTAAACTGTAGTGAATTTATACAGATTATAAAGGTTCAATTAGTTTCTCAAATATTGATTAGTTCTCAGTTAACTTAATCATATGATTAAATTAACATTTGAAACTAACTTACTAGTTTATAATAAATATAAACACTTGCGAGTTTAACTATCAAAGTAGCTTTGAAGACAAATTATATTTCAAAGTAATAGCAGCGGAATAAGAAATAAATATGTAGTATGGATATAGTATGTAGATACAAACAAAGAGAATTAACCAAGAGGTTCAGTCTCAAGCCGAGACTTAGTCCTCTCAAAAGTTTAGATAAAAATGATCCACACCCTGGATCGGGGTTAACAACAGTGAACACACTGTCAAGGTCACAAGACCTCTACCACAGTTCTGCGTGGGAAAAAAACAATAGCTTAGAGCTATCCAGGTCTCACACGACCTCTACCACTATCCACAGTGGGAAATGAAGTGTAAAAAGGTTTGCTGAGGATTTACAGATCCTCCAGTGAAAGTACAGGAGTCAGTGTGTGTGTTTAATACAGCAGATAACACAAACTGCTCAAAATGTAAAACAAATGTATCACAGAGCAGAGATATAGAGTTTAGAAATGACTCTGTTGATTTCAGTGTAGCTCTGGACTCTTTTGTATTTGGTCAGAATTTATTCTGAGTCCTCTTCTCGTTTTTGTTTGAGAAGAAGAGTGTCGTATGCTTCAGGTTCAAAGGCAGTGAGATGTTGTCGATGAAGTTCTTCAATGTTCTTTTGTATGAACAGAACTCCTCTTGAGTAGGCTTGATTGTGTATGAGGTTCTGTTCTGCTTGGTTCTTCCTCTTCTTTCTTTCCTCTATATTCTTCTTGTGTTCTTCTATCTACACTTTTCTTCAGCAGTGTCTTCTTGTATTTATGTCACGTGCTTCGGAAGACAGAAAAAGTTTCCTTTCCGCAGGTACGAGGTACGGTTTCCTGACATCCGAAAACCTTTATTAATTAATTGACAGAGCATTAAAATATAACTAATATGATCGTTGGTTAGATTAAATAAAGATAAAGATAAAGAAATTTAAACAGTTGTTTATGACTATTGAAGAATCAAGTGATCGGTAGGTCATCAGCATTAGCGAGTAATGATTGGTGACTCAGATAGATCAGCATCGGTGGATCAGACTGATCAGCATCGGTCTGTCATCTGATCAGTGAGTCAGTTTGATCAGCATCATTGAGTCATTTGATCGGTGGCTCATTTTGATATCGGATCGGTGCGACCGTTGTCCTTTGATATTGGATCAGTGCTTCTGATGTCTGTTGATATTGAATCGGTGCTTTCGATGTTTGGATCGGTGCTTCCTATGTCTGTTGATATTGAATCGGTGCTTCTGATGTTTGGATTGGTTCTTCCGATGTCTGTTGATATTGAATCGGTGCTTCCGATGTTTGGATCGGTGCTTCCGATGTCTGTTGATATTGAATCGGTGCTTCCGATGTCTGTTGATATTGGATCGGTGCTTCCGATGTTTGGATCGGTGCTTCCGATGTCTGTTGATATTGAATCCAGAAGACTTCCAAAATACTTTGTAAGTCAATAAGCATAGACAAAAACATGATAACAGATTCATTCACAGATTGTAATTAAGTTTATGAGAAATCAATCCAGATTAAGCATTAATGGTATGCGATGATTTGTGATTATTAAAACATCAATCATAGACATGAAATTAACAATCTTATAGAGGGATCAACAATCTCCCCCTTTTTGATAATCAAAAATCTTTATCATAAAATATAAATAATATGATATATCATTAATAAAAACATAATGAGAATTAAACCATTACGAGATTAAATATAAAGAGATATATAAATCTCCCCCTTAATTTAAATTTCCCATATATATTATACAGATTTCTCCCCCTGAGATATATACATCTTTTCTCCCCCATATATCTCTGCCATACATCTTTCTTCTCCCATATATCAATCTTTTTCTTCTCCCCCTTTGGGATAATCAAAAAGGAGGTAAAACATATAAGTGAATGTGAAAGTAAAAGCAGTCAGCATAGAGTAGAGAGGAAAAAAAATTGATAAAGTACAGAATATTACAAGCATCACATTGTTCACCCTATCAAAAACAATACGCAACTATTTTTTGGGATACAAAGTGGCTTTGCCTTTGTCTTTGGGATCAATAGTGGGTAAGTTTGAAGGCTTGGAGGCAGGCTGTACTTGGCGAATCTGAAGTGGGGGTAGGATAACTCGGGCAGGTGTAGGAGCAGGTTCCAGAGAGGGTTGTTGTGGAGAAACAAGAGCTGGTTGAAAAGCTTGCTGAGGGACTGGTCTTAACTGAGATAGAGCTTGAGCAACAGATAGCTGATTTGGAGCTACATCAGAGTCACTGAGAGGTTCAGAAGTAGAAACTACTATTACAGTGGCCTGCACATTCAAATAGGGCTTCAAAAGATGAATGAAGTCTTGAATGACTTATGCACCATACTTCATAGATTTTTCAAAATCATCATTATTCTCCATGAACTGTGCCTAGGAAGGGATACAATCTTGCAACTGATGGACTTTATTTTTGAAGGCCTGAGTGACTGGAGGTAATTTTAGATTCTCTGCCAACACCTTGAAGTTTGCAGCCATTTCATGCTTTGTATAAATCTTGGAAAAGTAATTATCAACTTTCTCTTTGATCTCTTGAAGAGCTTTCTTAGCATCTGCTGAATACACCAATGCCATCTTATGATTGTTATCACAGAGGTATTTCATCTTCCTCAAAGATTCTAAATCAAGAATTTGTCTAACAGCAGCTAAGTCATCATGCACAACTTCTCTTAGAGCTTCTAGCTCACGGGTAGTGATCTTGGTTACCTTGCCTGTACCTGTTTGGACAACTATGTGAGTTAACGCAGCTTTCAACTTCCTCAGGTCAGACTTGTTGAGATGTTCAATCAAATTTCTCAAAACTTCCATCATACCAGAGATGGTTGATCGGAATTCGCTGGATAGAGATACCAAGCCGGTGTGAAGATCCTTTATAGTCTGATTCAAAAAGGCTATGTGCCTGCCAATAAGTCACCAGTATTGGCCAGGTCTGGCTTCACAGCCTTAGATACTCTTTGTGAGAAGGCTTCCAATGAATTTTCAGAAACTTGTAAAGACACTTGAGTAAGAGCATTAGAAATTTCTTCTCTAACTATGTCTCTCATAGCAGTTAGCAATTCAATCTTAAACTTATTAAGATCAGCTTGAGAGATTCCAGAACGAGGTAAATTAACATTTGTAGGATCAACAGCAGGAACATACCTTGCTTCTCTTGGGAGGTTCATCTTCACAGCTGTAGCAGATTCTGGCATTGCTTCTTCTTCTTCTTTAGAATATTCTAAGCCCAACACAGCATAACCAGGGTAGTCATCCCAAACAGCAGCACACAGGGTGTATTTTGGTTTCTCATAGCTTGTTGTTCCACTGATTTTTTGGTGAATAATCCTTGCCACTGATATGTATTTCTTGTACTGACTGAGGTGATTCTATTTGATCTTCAGAAAGACCATCCACTGGTCTATTATCACCATCAATAGAAGCCTCAGCATCATCAGCACGTCCATCATCACTCTTCTCAGAAGTTTCACTGTGATATTCTTCAGTATCAGAATCTTCTTCATCACCAAGAATAGGTTCTGATTCTGGTAGGGCTAAGTGTGGACTAACATGTCCAAATTCTATTCTTATTTTGGGACTAGCAGTGTCAGGATCAATCCTATCATCAGGAGATGACATACTTCCTTCCTCAGTGGCAACTTCTTCATGCTCTTGGGCTTTGGTGGCCTCATCATTTCCTTCTTCTTTCTCATCATCATCAGAATAAACTGGTTCCTCATCTGGTTTCAAGCCAGGGTCTCTCAAATCCTTTGGCCTCTTTCCATGATCTATGGGATTGTAGGCTTCATTCAATTTATCTTCATCTGCAACCCAGCACTTCTTCCATGGATTCCAATTGATTTTCATCCTCTTGGAGATCTCTTTGTTGAGACAGAAGGTATGATCTGTTTCATCAACTTCATCATCTTCATCAATACATTCTATATACTTGAGCATGGTAGATATCATCTTTGAATAAAATAAGGCAGTGACTTTCATGGAAGGTTTTACCATTCCAGCTATGTGCACCATCACATATCTACACAGATTGATCTTCTCATGTGTTTTCAGAAGAAACAACAGGAAAACATCTTTGTACTTTACAGTAGCAAAATATCCTCTCCTAGGGAAAAGTTGGTGCTGAATAAACTTGAAAAGAAGTCTACATTCACCATCTAATTCTGAAGCTGTGATTCTCCGGGACTCTCTGTTTCCAGTCAGAAGCTCTAGAGCTAATTCATAAGAGAAGTAATCAGATGTTGGAGGAATATTCCCAGCATAATCCTCAGACCGACCTTCATGAGGTACATTCAATCACTAAGCCCATTGCTTAGATGAGAAGGATATTTTATTTCCTTTTACCACAGACGACATCCTGGAAGCCTCCACACCATCTAAAGCGATTTCCAGATTCATATAGAACTCATGTACCAGCTTTGGGTAGTCTATTCGAGAGTTGTCAGAAAACCAGTCTATCCATCCTTGCGATTCAAGAACTTGCAGCAACAGTGACTTACTTGAAAAAAGCCACGCAGAGATGACTTCTATTTCTACAGCAACAATCCGAGTTTCCAGGTTCGGATTTACTGATCGTTGATAGGTACTACTCGACTCGCCTCGATCACGCTTTGAAGGTACAGGGCTATCTGGTCCTTTGCTCGGTCTCTTTTGATTAGCCATTCGAGGATTTTGGGAAGGCAGGAGTTCGATGGATCTAAGTAGAGGGGAAGAGAGGTTTAATGGTTCGGCGGGAAATGAAAGGTCAAAGGTTTAGGTAAGATAAATAGCCGCGTATCATTTATTTTATCATTTAGGGTTCCCATAAAAAGTAAAAAAGAAATTTACTAATTAATTAAAATATATATAAAAAAATCGTAATGACAGATCGGTTGCACAGATCAGTTTCACAGATCAGTTTCACAGATCAGTTTCACAGATTGGTTTCACAGATCAGTTTCACAGATCGGTTTCACAGATGGGTTTCACAGATCAGTTTCACGGATCAGTTTCACAGATCAGTTTCACAGATCGGTTTCACAGATCAGTTTCACAGATCCGTTTCAGAGATCGTTTTCACAGATCAGTTTCACAGATCGGTTTCACAGATCGGTTTCACAGATCGGTTTCACAGATCGGTTTCACAGATCAATTTCACAGATCGGTTTCATAGATCGGTTTCACAGATCAGTTTCACAGACCGGTTTCACATATCCGTTTCACAAATTGGTTTCACAGATCAGTTTCACAAATTGATCATACACAACTCTTGTTTAATAAATTTCATTCTTTCAGAGCATAGAGGCTTTGTGAAGATATCAGCTAATTGATGTTCAGAACTAATAAATTTTAAAGAAATATCACCTTTTTGATAATGATATCTTAGAAAGTGATGTCTGACATCAATGTGCTAGGTTCTAGAGTGAGACACAATTTTCTTAGATATATTGATTGCACTAGTATTTTCACAGTTAATTGAAACATGTTTAAGATCAAATCCATAATCCAATAACGCGTGTTTCATCCACAGAATTTGTGCACAGCAACTACCAGCAGCTATGTATTCTGCATCGGCAGTAGACAATGCAACTGAGTTCTGTTTCTTACTACACTATGATACTAGGGATTTTCCAAGCAAATGACATGTTCCAGATGTGCTCTTCCTATCTAACTTACATCCAGCAAAGTCATCATCTGAATAGATAGTTAGGCTAAATGATTGTCCTTTTGGATAAAACAAACCTAAATTTACAGTATACTTAAGATACTTAAAAATCCTTTTAACAGCCAGTAAGTGTGATTCATTAGGATTAGCTTGAAATCTAGCAGACATACACACACTGAACATGATGTCTGGTCGATTACCAGTAAGATAAAGTAAGCTCCCAATCATACCTCTGTAATTGGTTTGATCCACTGGTTTCCCAGCTTCATCTGTATCCAATTTACAGGTAGTACTCATAGGTGTATCACTTTCCTTAATACTATCCAATCCAAAACGTTTAAAAAGATCCTTTGTATATTTACTTTGATTTAAAATAATTCCAACTTTAGTTTGAAAAATTTGAAAACCAAGAAAATACTTAAGCTCTCCCATTAAGCTCATTTCGAATTCATTTTGCATAACCTTTGAAAAATCAGTACTTAAATAATTTTTAGAAGATCCAAAAATAATATCATCAACATAGATTTGTACTATTAATACATCTTTTGAAATCCTTTTTATAAAAAGTGTGGGATCAGCTACTCCTTTTGTAAATCCTTTTGAGATTAGAAAGTTTGAAAGCCTTTCATACCAAGCTCTTGGAGCTTGTTTTAAACCATATAAAGCTTTAGAAAGTTTAAAAACATGATTTGGAAAATGAGGATTTAAAAAACCAGGTGGTTGTTCTACAAAAACATCTTCAACAATAAAACCATTTAGAAATGCACTTTTGACATCCATTTGATATAGCTTGAAATTCAAATGTGATGCATAGGCAAGTAAGATCCTAATAGCCTCTAATCTAGCTACAGGTGCAAATATTTCCTCATAGTCAATTCCTTATTCTTGATTGTAACCTTGTGAAACTACCCTAGCTTTATTTCTAATGATGTTTCTAGATTCATCAACTTTGTTTCTAAACACCCATTTTGTGCCTATGGTCAAAATGTCCTTAGATCTTTCTACGAATTTCCAGACTTTGTGTCTTTCAAATTGATTTAGTTTTTCTTGCTTATCCATTACCCAAAATTCATCATTGATGGCATCATTGATATTTTTAGGTTATAACTGTGAAAGAAAAGATTGATTTTCAACCTGATTTCTTAGAGAAGCTGTAGTCTGTGTTCCTCTATCTAGAGATCCTACAACAGCATCTAAAGGATGTTTCTTTAGATTCCTAGATGGTCTTGAAAAGATAGGGCTATAGATTTCAGATTCATCTACAGATTGAGGTTCAACAGAAATAGGTTCTGGATAATTTCTAGAGCTGGATGTTTTAACTATAGGTCCATTGTCTTTATCATTGAGATTCAAACCAGAGAGATCATCTTCAAGAGAGATTTTAGGTTCATGTGGATCAGTTTCATCAAATTTGATGTGAACAGATTCTTCCACACATTTGGTTATTTTATGGAAAACTCTATAGGCTTTACTAGAGATAGGGTAACCTAGGAAAATTCCTTCATCACTCTTGGATGCAAATTTGTCAAGATTGTCTTTAGTATTGAGAATTAAGACTTTGCAGCCAAAAACTTTTAAGTAGTTAACCTTAGGTTTCCTATGGTTCCACAACTCATAAGGGGTCCTCTTAAGAACTGGTCTGATCAAGACTCTATTAATGACATAACAAGCTTTATTTACAGCTTCAGCCCAAAAGTAAATAGGCAGTTCATATTCATTGAGCATAGTTCTAGCTATTTCTTGCAGGGTTCTATTACTTCTCTCTACTACACCATTTTGTTGGGGTGTCCTAGGTGCAGATAAATTGTGACTATAGCCATTGTGTGAGAAGTAAGAATCAAACTCATGATGTTCAAACTCACGACCATGATCACTTCTCAGGGTCTTAATCTTGAGTCCACTAAGATTTTCTACAGACTTGGAGTATTTAACAAAGTATGAACAAGCTTCACTTTTGTGAGCTAGAAAATATACCCAAGTATATCTAGAAAAGTCATCTACAAGAACATAGACATAGTGCTTCCCATTTAAACTAGAAAATCAATAAGGTCCAAATAAATCCATGTGAACCAACTCAAGAGGTTGAGAAGTTGACACTTGTTTCTTTGATTTAAAAGAAACTTCATGTTGCTTTTCTTTTTTGACAGGGATTACAAACTTTGTCTGCTGGAAATTCATCTTTGGGTAAGTCTCTAAGTAAGTTCTTCCTAGAAAGATTTCTAAGTGAGTGTACATTGCAGTGTCCTAATCTTCTGTGCCAAAGCCAAGACTCTTTATGAAAATCATTTAAACAAGGAATATCCTGCTTAGCAGAAGAATCTAAATCAACAGCATAAACATTTTCATTTCTTAAAGCAGAAAATACTAAAACATTTTTAGAGTTAAAAACACTGCAAGAATCATTTTTAAATTTCACATAAAAACCATCATCACACAACTGAGAAATACATAACAAGTTATATTTAAGTCCATCGACAAATAAAACTTTAGAAACCAAGATTGAATCAGTGTTACCAATCTGGCCTAAGCCGATGATTTTTCCTTTTGAATTATCACCAAAAGTGAAAAAGCCTCCATAAACTTTTACTAATCTCTTGAAACATGAAAAGTCTCCTGACATATGTCTTGAACATCCACTGTCTAAGTACCATATCTTCTTGTGACTGCCCTTCAAGAAGGTCTCCTACAAAACAGATTTAGATGGAATATGATTTTGGTACCCAGATCTTCTTGGGTCCAGACATGTTAGCCAATGATACTTTAGGTATCCAAATTCGTCTAATGGGTCTTATATAATTTGTAGAATTAAGATTCTTTGAAAGATAAACCTTATTATATCCATAACTATGAATATAACTGGTTGAGGCATATGAAGTTCCAGAATTAACTATCTTCTGTCCAGATTTAGGAATGAATCTAGTTTTGGAAACTTTTCTTTGTCCAGGTTGGTATCCTATACCAGTAGTGTATCTAGGTGCAACTTGCTTTCCTAGCATTTGTGTTAGAGTATTCTTTCCATTTGTGATCTTCTCTAAGTCTTTTCTGAGTTTCTCATTAGACAATTTTAGTTCAGTATTCTCTTTAATCAACTGAGCATTCTTTTCTACTTCTATATCCAGATCTGATTTATGCTTAACACTTAATGCATACTGTTTATATAAACCATTATATTTATCTTTAAGCTCATTACAGGTTTCTTCAAGCATATCACAATATTCAAACAGTTCAGATTTAGACATGTTATCACATTCAGAATCATCTCCAAGAATAATATGAATTTAAAGCATGAGTTTCTGATGTTACCTCAGAAGTGTTTGTCATGAAACACGTGTTGGCTCGATTCCTTTCAGAGTTTGAAGATTCATCTTCACTTGTACTGTCTTCTGAAGCACTCCAAGTAGCCTTCATGGATTTCTTGTACTTGTTATCCTTGTATTTATACCTCTTTCTGTATTTCAGCTTTGGACAGTCTGCTTTTATGTGTCCTTTTCTTTTAAATTCATAACAGACAACTTCATCTGATTTATCAGACTTCTTCCAATCCTTTTTCCAGTTTTTTTTGTTATCATACTTGCCTTTGTAGTTTGACATTATGAAAAACTTCTTCTTCCTATAGAATTTTTAAATCTTCTAGCAATGTGAGCCATCTCAGCATCACTGTCAGAATCATTCTCACTTTCCTCACTGCTTGAACTTTCATTGATAGCTTGAGGCTTTTCCTTATCCTTATTCTTTCAGGTTGTAGTCTTGAAGGCAGTAGACTTCCTTTTAGGTTCATCATCTTCTTCTTTGTTTACCTTGAGTTCTTCTTCATACATCATCAACTTACCAATTAGTTCCTTGACAGGCAGTTCTCCAATGTCACACGATTCTCTAATGGAGACAGAGGTTCCTCTCCATCTTTCAGGTAGACATCTCAAAATTCTCATGATTTGTTCCTTTGCTGGAACATCCTTTCCCAGAGAAGTCATTGTGTTGACAATTTCATTGAACCTGAGATACATATCAGAAACGGGTTCATCAGGCTTCATCTTAAAATTATCATACTTAATAGTACATGTATTCAATCTCATCTCTTTAACATTAGTTGTTCCTTCATGAGAAACAACTAAGGTATCCCAAATTTCATATGCAGTTTTACAGGAAAAAATTCTATTAAATTCCTCATCTCCTAGAGCACAGTACAAGGCATTCATAGCTTTACAATTATTATTGTAAGCAGTCTTTGTAGGTTCATCCCAAGTAGATCTATCAGTACTGGGAATTTTGTATTCAGCTTCAATGTCAGTCCAAATATCAAAGCTCATACTTTCTAAGTGAATTTTCATTTTTAGCTTCCACTGAGCATAATTGTTTCCATTAAAGAAAGGTGGCCGGTTAGTAGCAGCACCCTCAAGTCTATTATCCATGATATCACATAAATAATTTTAAAGAGATAAAAATTTAGAAATAACAGATATTTTAAGAACTTTAAAAGACAACTAAAATCACAGTTGAAAAATAGAGTACTTTTAGAAAATATTTTCCAACCTCTGATACCAAATGTTAGTCGGAGTGGATACTCAAGAGGGGGGTGAATTGAGTTCCAATTAAAATTTTCTGTTAAAAACAATGATTATTAAAATACCCCTATTTCAAAAACAGATTAAACTGTAGTGAATTTATTCAGATTATAAAGGTTCAATTAGTTTCTCAAAGATTGATTAGTTCTAAGTTAACTTAATCATATGATTAAATTAAATTTTGAAACTAACTTACTGGTTTATAATAAATATAAACACTTGCGAGTTTAACAATCAAAGTAGCTTTGAAGACAAATTATATTTCAAAGTAATAGCAGCGGAATATGAAATAAATATGTAGTATGGATATAGTATGTAGCTACAAACACAGAGAATTAACCAAGAGGTTCAGTCTCAAGCCGAGACTTAGTCCTCTCAATATTTTATATAAAAATGATCCACACCCTGGATCGGGGTTAACAACAGTGAACACACTGTCCAGGTCACAAGACCTCTACCACAGTTCTGCATGGGAAAACAAACAACAGCTTAGAGCTGTCCAGGTCTCACACGACCTCTACCACTATCCACAAAGGGAAATGAAGTGTAAAAAGGTTTTCTGAGGATTTACAGATCCTCCAGTGAATGTACAGGAGTCGGTGTGTGTGTTTAATACATTAGATAACACACACTGCTCAAAATTTAAAAAAAATGTATCACAGAGCAGAGATGTAGGGTTTAGAAATGGCTCTGGTGATTTCAGTGTAGCTCTGTACTCTTTTGTATTTGGTCAGAATTTATTCTGATTCCTCTTCTCGTTTTTGTTTGAGAAGAAGAGTGTCGTATGATTCAGGTTCAAAGGCAGTGAGATGTAGTCGATTAAGTTCTTCAATGTTCTTTTGTATGCACAGTACTCTTCTTGAGTACGCTTGATTGTGTATGAGGTTCTGTTCTGCTTGGTTCTTCCTCTTCTTTCTTTCCTCTATATTCTTCTTGTGTTCTTCTATCTACACTTTTCTTCAGCAGAGTATTCTTGTATTTATGTCACGTGCTTCGGAAGACAAAAAAAGTTTCCTTTCCGCAGGTACGAGGTACGGTTTTCTGACATCTGACAACCTTTATTAATTAATTGACAGAGCATTAAAATATACCTAATATAACCATTGGTTAGATTAAATAAAGATAAAGATAAAGAAATTCAAACAGTTGTTTATGACTATTGAAGAATCAAGTGATCGGTAGGTCATCAGCATTAGTGAGTAATGATCGGTGACTCAGATAGATCAGCATCGGTGGATCAGACTGATCAGCATCGGTCTATCATCTGATCGGTGAGTCAGTTTGATCAGCATCAATGAGTCATTTGATCGGTGGCTCATTTTGATATTGGATCGGTGCAACTGTTGTCCTTTGATATTGGATCGGTGCATCCGATGTCTGTTGATATTGAATCGGTGCTTCCGATGTTTGGATCGGTGCTTCCGATGTCTGTTGATATTGAATTGGTACTTCTGATGTTTGGATCGGTGCTTCCGATGTCTGTTGATATTGAATCGGTGCTTCCGATGTTTGGATCGGTGCTTCTGATGTCTGTTTATATTGAATCGGTGCTTCCGATGTCTGTTGATATTGGATCGGTGCTTCCGATGTTTGGATCGGTGCTTCCGATGTCTGTTGATATTGAATCCAGAAGACTTCCAAAATACATTGTAATTCAATAATCATAGACAAAAACATGATAACAGATTCATTCACAGATTGTAATTAAGTTTATGAGAAATCAAACCAGATTAAGCATTAATGGTATGTGATGATTTGTGATTATTAAAACATCAATCATAGACATGAAATCAACAATCTTCCAGAGGGCTCAACAATTTTAATGAGAATTATTTTAACTACATATACAATTATAAAAAACATCATTAAATGAGAAATCATTTTGTGAAATAAAATTGTAAACTATACTAATGAGAAGTTTGATTCATGGTGTTATAAGTAAACAATTTTACTGGAAGAAATTATTGTTATTTTATTATTATATATCCATTGTAAAATAGTATATAGTTATTGGGTATAACAAAAATAAAGAAGTCTATAGTTTGGAATTATTTGTATATTATTAATATATATAATGTTTCTTTACATGTTAAAATAATATAGATTTTCACTAATAATTATTTAATTTAAATAAATAAATAAGATAGAATTATTAGATAATAATTAATTTTTTAAGAAATGTTTTCTTATAAGATTTTTTTTATAAAATAATATTTTAATAAAATAATTTCTTTTATATTTTTATTTCTATATAACAGATTGAAAAAAATTAATGAATGGTTAATTAAATATATAAATTAACTATGTATGTGAAACAAATACTAGTTTAAATATTCATATGTAGATAAAAATTACCTTTTTAAATAATTATGTTTCTTATTTGTTTTTATTACGTCTATAAATTTCTCATAGAAATAATTTTAAATATAAATTTTCTTATAAATATAAAAAAAATGAATAAACATTCATAGGTTGATTATCCATATTTTATAAATGATGTGGAAAATAATTTAATGATAAAATATATATATATAATAAAAAAATTATCTATTTGAATAGTATTTTTTACCACTAAATAATTTGAAGAATTAAATGAATAAATAATATTCACATAAAAAATAAAATAAAATTCATATAGGTTTTTTAAATTAAAATTTATAACTATTATTTAAATTTCTTCTAAAAATATATGTTTTAAAAAATAATTATACATTATGTATTTTTTTTTAAAATAATTATTATCACATTTATAAACTGAATCAAATGAAATATATTTCAAAATTATTTTCATTATATTCTTATTATTAAATAATATTAATTTAATTTTTTGATGTAAAAATTAGTTATTTTGGTAAAATATATCTATCACCATAATAGTGAAAGTGTAATTATTAATGAATGGTTTTTATAATTATTACCTAGTTTATATATATATATTTTTTAAATCTATGTATCTTAAATTGACTATTTAATGCATTGTGTATATATATGATGAAAAATATTAAACTCATTTAATTTGTAATAAATAGTAAATAAGAATAATATTATTCACCCATAGATATTAATTTTCTATATATTTTATTTATTAAATCCTATATTTTTATGTAAAATAATTTTTTATCATACAGATAAATTTAAACAAATTAAATGGCTCCCAAATTTAAAATCACCATGTCTATATTATGTGTTAGTGTCATTATTTAATTTTATTCAAAAATATTTACCAATGTAAGTAATTTAACATGTTAAATATTGTTAAAAAAATGATAATTTGACATGTTGTGACGTTATGAAAATTAAAAATTTATGAAATCATTATTATGTAAAAATTATATGATATTTAATTAATCCTACATTCCTCTCCAACATTTTTTTACATAACTTTCTTTACTCCCACATGATATTATCTTTACCCTTCACCGAACAAATGTTTCAATGAAAACGACCCTCGTTTTCAACTATATAAGGATCTATTATCCGCCCATAAAAAATACATATACATATTATACCCTTAATTAAATACTCATTTACGTTTCATAAATTCATATTTTTCATTTTGGACCTCATCATAGAAGGAGTCCCAAATACACCATTTCCATGAGAAGTTAAGTATTCTTAACGTGAGTATTATGCACTCCCAAATCAATTCATCAATATATTTTCACATCCAACAATTCTAAAATATATTTCATCACTATTATTAAATATTAATAATATACTGCTCCATATATTATAATTATTATATATAAAAAGAATCACATTCAGACCCATACTCATCCATATATTAAATCATGTTCAAATTTTGTTTTATTTAACAACCAACATAAATTTGGAAATTAATTTTAATAATTGTATAATATATAAATTTTTTTATAGAAAAAAAGATTTATTTTTATGTAAATAATGATTTTGTTGTTTTCTAGATTTATATATTTACTATTTAACTCATTATTTATATACTTTTTTAGTGTATGAAATATTACATAAACAATATTGTTATAAATATAATATTTAAAAATAATTAAATAAAATCTCATGGAATAAACAAGAAAGTCCATAACTAAATGTTTTACTTCTATTTCAGTACATTGAATAATATTTTCATTATGTACTCAATTTAATGATTAAAATCTTTATACCAACGTATAGTAATGAATGGTTGAACGTACTAATTACTACAGATCAATGTTAATTAAGAAACATATTAATCAAGTAGAAAATTATTATAAAATATTAATATAAAAGATAATAAATAGTAACAATATATTTAGATATATTTTTAACTAATCTATTATAATATTAATGATGGTTAGAGTTCATTTTCATTAGTGGGAACCGAGATATGTGTACATTACCCCAATTTCCTTTAAATGGGACATATTTCGAATTATGAAACATTTATTATATGGAATGATTTAATTTTAGTCCTGAAGATAATGTAAAGTTGATTCAAAACTAATAAACATATTTGAATTAGAGGTACCTTGGATGATTTTATATCTTTTAAAAAAACTTGTATTAACCTGTTAGGATCCCATACACTATTACATGATCTCTAAATCATATATGAATACGGAAAGCAGAACATTTAGACATAATTTTTTTTAAATGTTTTGCCTCCATTTGTTAGTAATCTCTTTTATTATTATTTAGATTCTCCAAAAAATGATTCACCGCTATAATCAGACAGTGATACCTAATAAATTTGTTTAATATCATACAGTCCCACTATGCTTCAAAGATGTAAACTAGAATGACAACATCTAATTTCCATTTTTGAATGATTTTATATTGAAATGAGAAAAACTACAAACAATACTTGGTTTCTTTTGAAAACTTTGATGAATATAATTCCATGAGCCTCATTAATATTCTATTTAAGTTACATTTAACAATTTTAATTTAAATAATCAACCAATTTAAAAAATTTTCCTTCTAAATGATCATAAATTAATTATCACTCTATTGTTTTATATAATGAATTTTTATTAAACTTATAACCTCATCTATTTGGTATTATTAAATTATGAAAAAATTAATCATATAATTCTTATATTCTGTTTAAATTTTTTTTATAATATATGTTCATAAATCATACATATACTATAAAATATTTTTATTTTAACATTGAAATCTATCAAACATATGAATCAAATTTCTTAAATGAATGATGAATTTCATAAGATTCTCACAATTCACACTACCTCGTAAACAATTACTATTATCTTGAAATAACTCTGACTATGTAGTCTTAACCAATTCACACTAATTGTTTTTGTGATGATTTATTTATTTTAGTGCAACAATATACATGATTTTTTGCATATATATTCCTTCATGTAAATAGTACTTTCTAAATCTATTACATGCAAAGAGATCTCATTAATTTATCAATGTTAATAGATAATTATCACCCTTTCTCAAAATTCAAAATTTCTCATTACCCTATCATAAAATTTGAATAATACAAAGAGTGTAATTTCTAGATAAGGTCCACCACTTCTCTCACCCTTGAATTATCCCCAATATTCTTGAAAATGTGCGGAGACATTGAATGCAACATATATTAAAAAAATATACAATAACTGGTTCACTAATTTATCTCACATAACATTGAACATTTTTTCTAATTTTTTAAATAATTAGTCTTTTTCACATTGCACATGATATGTGAATTGCAAAAAATTGATGATTCAAAATTTGATCCTCAGATATGCATTTTATTCAATCTCTGAAAACATTATATCAAATAGAAATATTCATTAATTTTATGAATATGATTTGAATATAATCATATATGGTATTTTTATAAATAAAATATTAAATTACCTAATTCATTTTATAGTGTGAGAATCATCATGATCGTGATTGAAATCAAAACGATCAAGGTTATATCACAAGGCACTATAGAATAAAAATAGAGTGAAATATTTATTCGTATGTATACATTACTGAGACACTAGGCTTAAAAAGTATATAATTTAGGTGGATGGTCACAAATGATATTGAACACCTTACATGATGGATCAATATATATAAATATTATGTGGTCACTATAGATATTGAATGCGAGTCAAATTCATGATTCATGAAGTCCCTCGCAAGTCGAAGGATAAGGAAATTGACATAAGAAAATTTATTTAATATCATAGCATGACTATTATTATATAAATTAATATTAGTCTGTATATTTAGAGTCTAATATTGAAAATTAATCATGAAATAAACATTTAATGTAAATCCACATTCCATACAATGCTGGATGTGATCTTGTGGTACCAACCTATACTGTAAACCGAGAATCATTCATTGCACCAACCCATACATATGTTTTTAGTATTGACCTCTTGCTAATAACATGTGTCTACATTTAATAAATCATAACATCTTGAGATATCTTGGAAAAAAATTACATAATGTCATTAAAATCAATTTATAAGTTATGGTAATCATCTCAGCAACAAAACAACATCTAATATATAACATTGTATCTCCTAAAAAACTATGTATTACAAAATATGAAAAGAAAACAGTAATAAAAATTATAATGGTTATTCAAGACTCATTTACTTATTTTCAATATATAAACATATTTTAATTCATTTTATTTTTAATTGTATTTCCAGATTTCTTACTATGTTATTTTTATTCATTCATTACGAATATTATAAGTTCATTTTAATGATTCGAGTAATTTTTTTGAGTCATAATATTTCCACATTAAATAATGTATTATAATATTTATATATTCATTAAAGAATTTATTATATTTTATTTCAATTTTAATTTTAGTGACATGCATCACATTCTTAAAAAAATTAATTTTTCTAATTTTTCAAATTATGTTTTCACTAACATGTTTTGTAAACCTTATTCTTTTTTAGGGAGTTGTCAAATTTATTCTTGAATTTCATTAATCTATGTTTGATTTTTTCCACGCAATTATTGTGGTTTATATTATTTCATCATTTTATTTCAGAATTTACAATATCATTTCATCATATGCATATTCAATTGAATTATTTATTCATAATAAGAAGACATTGTTAAGAATAATTCAAATACATTTTAACAACAATTTCACTAACTTATCCTTATCCTTTATTGATAAAACGTTTTTACTCATTTAATTTTAAATATAAAGGTATAAAATATTCTGTAATAATTATATTTTTCATAATCACTTCTAAAAAGGATGTATGACCAATTTTTATTGATGATGGATTTTTAATAAAACATCACAAAAAGGATTCTGAATGAATTTAATTTATCATTAATAAATTATGAATATTCCATGAAACATTTATTTATTAGAAATTTATTATATTCCATGGTTCATTTATTAGTTTTTTTAAACCTTATTTCCAAAAATATTTCTTTTTAGCTCACTAAAATTATTTTTTCGAAAGTGACTTGAAACAATGCCATTTCACAATTATGATAAAAAATATTGAAAAATGATTTTTATGTTTTTTTCTACTATTTTACTCAATTTATGAAAAGTTTCTTTACCAGATGGTAAAATATATTTATCACCCTCTAAATGATATTATGATTTATCACCCAACCATTCCATTGTATAATATTATACCCTTTGAATATGTTATATATCCCATTTTTTCATGGATCTTCCTGATGAGACGTATGAATGATTTTATTGGGAACAAATATATCTGATTTATCAATATTTTATGGGTGGATTATATATATCCAACTAATGAATTTGAAAATTTCTTATATCTCATTAAATAAATATGGTTTCTTTATACATGATTTTTTCCACCTATGCTTAGAACCACCTGTATAGGAATGATTTTGGATTTGTTATATTCAAAACCATATGTGTCGGCTTTAATTCAATTTAGATATATTCACAACCATGTGTGTGGATATGATTTCTATTTATCTATGTTCACAATTCCATGCATTAAAAATATTATTTTTAGATACGTTCCTAATGATTTGGTTCCCTATTACTATATTTATGAGACATTTGTAGGATATATGCCTCGATTATACCCCATGGATCATGATTATTTTCTCATGTATTTTCTCTCTTATGTCCTGGAATGGGACTATTCATTTCAAGATATATGTGATTCTATAAGAAATTATAGGAAAATCTTATTATTCTAAATTTAGTTGCATTATAGATATTTCCCATGGTAATACATTATCAATTTCATATGACATAACATTTATGATACATTTATATGTTATCCCTAATTAAATTTTTTTGATTGTGACATCCCAGAACCTAATTCCACTCAATAGGTTCCCCATGCCCGATGGGCCACATGGCTTCAAGCGTATCTCCCAGAACACCAGAGGCGGTAGACTAGTAGTGAGGGGCTAGGGTGTGTCTGTGGGAAAACAATGACTCATTATAAAAATGTAGTGGTGAGGGTGAAAGTAAAAATATGTAAATAGTGAAAGAAATATATATAAAATTATGGTACAATAGAAAATAGAGACAAATGAAATAATAATAGAAATAATTATAATAACATTAATCAAAAGTTGATGATATTTCATGAACTATAGAGATGGAAAAAATAGATACAAAAAAAATAAATAACATGTTCTATAAGTTATTAAGAAATCAAAAAAATATCCCATGCATCTTGAGTTCTAACTCTGTCCTCTACTATCAATCTCCATTCTGACCAGTAATAAATAAAGTGTTCAAAGCCGCATTCTTACATTTTTCAACTCATGCAACCATGTAATCTATTCCCGGGTACCAAATGGCGCTAATATAGGGTGTGAGATAAATCATTGTGTTCCACCACCAATGGTGTGTATAACTCATGTCCATCATAATGGTTATATAACAATTTTCAATAATATATATATATAGTAAAATAATACAATGTAACTAAATACCCAAGTACCTACTTAAGCGCTCGACTAGTGTCTGAATATGTAACTAATTCATTTTATTGAGTAATTACCAATTTTATATTGATAGGTTACATGTGGAATAGAGAAAACTAACATCACTTCATTATAATATAGATAATGGTGCTCTAAGATGTAACAAGGTGACCACAATCAATGCATCTTAATAATGAAGTTAAAATATTGTATCCTAGGCATAGTATACCTCAATGGTCTCCAACATAGTAGAAAATTTATCATGGATTAAGATAATAATGTAATCCAGGTTTCATGTTTCAATTCATTCCACAATAACGTGCCTATCGAGCCTATAGTGAACGTCTAATGTAAAATGAGGCTAAGCAGATATATGGCCCTATTGGCTCTAATAATGTCACATACATGTCAATGCCAGATCTGATGAGGGTATACTAGGAATCCTATAATAGAAAAAGAAGGATCATATGGTTTCATATAAGGAATCCAAGTACAGACAACGATCAGTATCTTGGTGGGTATTAACCTAAGCTAATGCAATTCTTGCATTAGAATGGGGTTCATATGTGCTCATTAAATTCACTGATCAGAATATAAGGCTCTCTCGAGTCAGTCTATTTCTGTTTAATTGTGAAGTCATGTGATATCACCATCTGTTCAAGAATTTCCTTTCATTACTTGGTAAGGTCACATAGCATTTGACATTATTATATAATCATTTGGTTAAATTATTTCCTTTCATTAGTGTGACAAGGACAAGTAACATGAAACCATTTAATCAAATAACAATAAATCAATGAGTCCATTTGATTTACACATTGCCATTTATTAGTGTGTCAGGGAAATGTAGCATGAAACTTTTATTTAATACATTCAAAGAATATTCAGGATTTATGGTTCAATCCACTACCATTCATTAATGTATTAAGGGGTGTTACAAATATTCAAGAAATTATTCATTTATATTTAAGGCCAGGTCATATTACTACTATACATCCAAATTCACATTTTATATTTAATTATAAAATGGAATCACTTACCTTAGGCTATTCAAGTTAGGAGAACACAAGAGAATAGACAATATGAATTTTATTAAATAATCATTCCATTTAATATAGAAATCTTACCCTTCAAGAGGTCATGTGAAGGAACAACTGAAAGGTGGATCAAACGTGTCAAAATAGTGAAAACCAAAATGTATAATTACCATCGACATGGGGTGGATTGAGTTCTGGGAGTAACCATCAACAACTAATCACATATTATGAAAGGTCATAACAATACAATTATATTGAGTATTACCTTAGCATATAAATTTAAGAAATATAAACTGATGAAATTGATGGGACCCACATGTATATTCCAAAATTAATGAACATTAGAGACAATTTATAGATCACCCAACTTAGGGTTGTATGAATCTCACCGCCGGTATCATCCCTTGAGTGGAATCTGGTAAGAGTAGATCAACGAAAAGGTGAAAAAACTCATAACATGATATCTCATTCAAGAGAAAAAGAGATGGATAACTTCATAAGAGGACTTAAGTACTTACTATTACACATCCAACATGATGAACAGATTAGTTATCTATTTTTGGGTGATGGAGATCTCTTGATTCAATTTTTATAACTTCAAAAATACCCAATTTGAGAGTGAAATAGGTTAATCCTGCATTACCATGAATTATGGAAGAAGAAGGGAGATTAATTAGATCACTAAGGAAAAAAATAAAAATTTTGTCCAAAATTTATCATGTGTGTGGTTTGTCTTCATGGTTTGAAAAACTGTGTGAAAAAAATGCATGCGTACCTAGGAAAATGGGTGCTTACCTTGTTAGGTCACATAACCATGTACCAACAATAGAAGATGACTCTATCTGGAAAAACCAAATTTTCTCGGTTTACCCTAAACCTTTCTCCAGACCTGTTTTCCAAAAAAAGATGGGTTATGGGTTCCAAACATTCCCTAAAAACCGTTTAGAACTTTTATATCCCATTAGGCATCCATATTTTGTCCAATGAAAATATATATACTAAAAAATAAAGGATCCGTACCAGAGTGAAAAACTAGGATCTTATAGTTTTCCCACATAAAAGAACTAATCCCCAAGTTACCATTCCAAGGGTGGAGAACCACTTTCTAAGAACTAATCTGACCATTGGGAACATACATCGGGTTCTGTCTCCCATGTGTTACCATGTATTATTTTGTGCTTCTATAGGACATGTACTAGAGGGATAGACTGACCTCAAAGAACCTTTTTTCTCCGGTAAACGAGGTGTACTAGATACTCCTCAAAGGTAGCATTAACATATAACTAAAATTACTCAGGATCAAAAGTATACAATGGATTGGCATGATATTTTTGATGATGTGATACATTAAGGATATCGTACATGGAACAATACCTCTGAGGTGGTAGCAATCGATAGGTGATCTTCTCGACTCTCTCTCGAATCAAAAAAATCCTTACATAATGTGGAGACATTTTCTATGCTTCTGTAACCATATATTACATATCATGGAAGATACCTGAGGAAAATAGAAGATCAAAAACCTAAAACTCAAGTGTTCAACGAAGGTGATCGGCATAAGATTTTTTCCTAGACTAAGCAGTAGTCTTATGCTTTCTGATTAGAAAAACCTACTCTAATGTTTCATGAAAGAGACGAGGACCTAGTAGGGCC
Organism: Viscum album; assembly: GCA_963277665.1. Lineage (NCBI taxonomy): Eukaryota > Viridiplantae > Streptophyta > Magnoliopsida > Santalales > Viscaceae > Viscum > Viscum album. Next base: position 16,604 of record CAUJRU010003414.1, on the reverse strand, counting down.
ACCTCACCTACCTCTAGCCAATACATGATTAAATGAAATGACCAAAAATATAAGGATTAAAAAAGATGAATCTGAATCATTTCATAATAAATGTTATTATAGGAAAACTTTATGAGAGATATATGCTTTTCCCAAGAACCGTAGAAATCCGGGACACATGCTCGGATCATATTATCTAGAACCTATATCATCTGTACTAATTGTCCATTATTTTGGGGGTGAAGTGATATTATATGAATCCCATGAGTCCCCATAGATTTCTAAAAACCCAAAAAGAACAATTATATGAATGGAGAGTCCTGATCTGAAGAGATATTACAAGGAACCCCATGTCGGTGTATGATCTCACTGACAAACAATCTTCCACACTCATCGATTGACAAAATTCACCCATTTAAAAATGATGTGGGATGATTTTTTTATTCATTAAATCACTAACCATATAGAATCCATAACCATAGGAAACCTAGTTAATCCAACTATGAAATCATTATCAATATCTTCCCTCATCCACTACAGGACTGGATGAATCAGTAACAAGATGACAGATCTCTGGTGCTCCGTATTCACCTTCTGACAGGTGGAACACCTAACGGTAAAGCATACTATCTGATGTTTCATCACATGCTACAAATATTAGCATTGTATATCTCGATATATTATTGAGATACTTAGATGAAAATCTTGCATAGTGATATGATACTCTTTCATGAACTACACTTTGATGTTTGTAGGGACCAATATATATCCACGTAGATGAAGGATATAATATCTATCTACATACCAATATATAAGGATGTTATCTATTAATATACTCTCATATAGAACCAAGCCTTCGTGAGCATAAAACTACATACTCATAACCTTCTAAAATACTAAAGAGGTTAATGTTAAGTCTGAATGATAATAATTCTTGTGAATTTCAATAATATGTAGATGCCAGTCTGAAAATAGGGTTGTTAACTTCTATTCATCACTAACTTTTCATATGACATGTGTGCGAGTTTTTGAAATTAGTGTATCTGTAACCACATTTCCATTCATTAAAAGATTGGAAAGCTCAAAATTAAAGGATAGTAGATATTAACCCTATATCCCCTATCTGAGGATCATGTCGAACTAAGAAATGTTATCATTGAGGCACTTTTGAATTGTGTACATCACAATGTGCTCGCCCAAAAGATAGCATCTTAGGAAACATATGGCCTGGAAATCTATTCATTGGTCAAGGTCGTGCATCGAGTATTTTATTTCATGATGCCTCATCTTCCAAGATCGTTACAAAATAAATATATCTTCCTATTTCAACAATGATCCTTGGATGATGCATGATGCATCACAAAAGATATTATAGCCTTTTCCCAGCTCTGGATGAATCAAAATGCGTGCAGAGAGAAGCCTCCCTTTTAGCCCTCGAAAATATTTATCACATTTTTCGAACCACATATACCTAGAACCCTTCTTTTTAAGACCAAGAAAAGGTGAAGCAATATGTGAGAAGTATTTTATCAAATTCCTATAATATCTACCCACCCAGATAAACTCTTCATATAAAACGTGTTCATGGGATGCTCCCATGAAACTATTACACCATGTTTTTCTAGGTCCCCAGATACTCTAGTTTCTGATATAATACGACCCAGGAAGTTGAATATTTCGATCCAAATGTTTCACTTATCTTGATTTGTGTAACTTTTGGGCCCTTTTAGTGTACTTAAAAAGATCTCAAGATTATTGGTGTGGCCTCTACGAGTGTATGAATACACAAAGATATCTTCCAAAAAGACAGTGAAAAAGAGTCCAAATATGGGTTGAAAACCCTATTCATCAGAGCCATGAAAACTATAGGTGCATTCAAAAGGAAATACAACATAATAATATACTCATACAAAACATACCTGCTACGAAAATCTATATGGTGTAAATGTAACACCCCGAGATTTTATAAAAAATATTCTTTTTAATTTTATTGAATTCTTGTGTTGTACGCCACACCAAAAGGATCTTTCACTACACGCATACATGACTTGGCTTTCATTACATGAAATCACGACCTTCCACGATAACGGGTGTTGTATGCAATACCAAGTTTCACTAAACAACGATATGTTATAAAAACTAGTCGTTATGAATAGTAATACCCACTTTTTAAAATTTTATAAGTTATATCTTTTGAAATTGACATCATTTTTGGATTCGGAATATCTAAATTAGCCTAGGGTGAATTTTTGGTATTTTTATGAAAACATTCTATTTTTGATGAATAGTGAAAACACTAGGTTACTATTTAAAAACCGACTTTTTAATTAAATAATTATTTATTTTATTTAAATTTATATTAGGTCAAAATTGATACATAATACATATATATGTTCAATGTAATTAATTGGAGTCATTTTATTATAATTTTAGATATATAAACATTTTATTGAACTTTTCACCTTCTTTTACCCACCCTCTAGGAGAATTTGGAAATTTACATAAAACATAATTTTACTGCTTCTGTGGGTGAAATTTCAAAAATAAATGAGACATGGTTAATTTCATAGACTAATATGTGGTTCTATGAGATGAAAATAATTTTTTATGAATAGTAACTTTTTACTTTTATTTACCACGGTTAAAAGTAAATAGGGTAATTATGGGTAATAATGATATTATTAATACCCTAAAACATGTCCTAATTATATTGGATATGTTTAATTCGACCAGAAACAACCTTAGGAATAAAATATGACCATTTAGGTTCACTTGTATTAGATTAGGACATTTATTATTAATTTATTTAAAGAAGGGTTAAAATAGTTAAAATCAATGTTTAATAACTAAAACATTTTTACTATAGGGTTATACATAAGATAAATTCGACTATAAATATTCATTTGAAATATAAAACTATTTCCTAACTAATGGAATTTGACTTATAATTTTTAGACATTAAATAATTTATGTTAGTTATGACACAATGGTGATGCAGTAATTACCTAAATAATGAAATATAATAATAATTGATATTACAAATACCCAAATAAATGTAATTTGAGACTTTTTATGAATTTCACTAATTTTATAGGTTAATATGACATGTTATTTTTTATTTAAGTAACATATTTCGAATTAATCATGCTCTGATTATTTTCAAAAAAATCAATTACCAAATTGTGTCAAAATTGACATAAAATAATTTTTAAAACAAATATTATATTATTAATTTTTATTTTATTCCTAAAAATCTATGGTTCGGCCAAATGACTTAGTAAATGATATATATATATATTAATAATAAACAAATTGAGGTTTATTTGGCTTGTTATAGTATGTTTGTTAACCTTATAGTGTAAGAAAACAAGAAGACATGGTAAAAGTTAAATTATTTAACTTAGAGTTAAATCTAAATGATTAGGATAAATTTGTTACCTAAACTTGTCTAAAATATATTGGTTGAGATTATTTAGACACATAACCACATTATCTTCGAAATAAATCAATTTGGAGGTATTATAAACCGAATATTACTTTATTATAAAATAATATTTTGAGTTTTTCCAAAGGTTCCCCTCTCCTCCCTTATAAAAAGGGCACCCCTTCCCTATTCTCTTCACACCCTTTTGATCTTTGAAGCTCTTCCAAAACCTGCCCATTTCTCTTCTGCACTTCCCTAGAAACATTATGGAGGTTCGGGTCTTCTCAAAAGACCAACTCTATTTCCTTTAGAGATGGCTTAAAGGAGGTGCGTCGAAGAAGAGGTAATCTCTTCTTTCGATTCTTTCAAGTTTATTTCATCTTCAACTTCTTCTTATTTAGTTGTTTCGTTATAAATTAATAAAATCAGTAATACTTATATTCTGATATGTTATTATAAATATGAAACAACCATATTTCAATTCTTATCCATCCTATGGAAAACAAAATCACCGCGCGTGCGTACGTACCGAATACCGTCTCCATGCCGTGGTGTAATATGTTTTCAACCACCACCATACATAGATGGGTATAATGGTGTAAATAAATAACTATATATGGTTATTGTAAAGTTATATTGATTCTGTAATATTATACATACACTTCAATATAATTCAAATATCATGGGAATGATATCATCGCTCGTGCGTACGTACGGACTACCGTCTCCACGAACGCGATGAGATTCATATTCCATGATTAACCATTCAAAAAGGTTTATAAAGTATATGTAATGAATAATAAAGAAATATATGACATAATTAAGTTACTGGATTTAATTATATATATATATATATGTCATCTACTTACTTCCATTTATGTCAATGAAGAAAGGAAAACAACGTTCATGCGTACGTACGACCAACCGTCTCCATGAACGGTGTGTTTCATTTCATTTATATATCTATTATATATATATAATGAATATATATTATATATAAATCATTTCTTACATTATGGAAGTATGTAAATATTGATATTTGTAATAATAATATCAAAAACAACAAGTCCAAACATGTACGATAAATGAAACAATTTAACCCAAAACACTACTTCAACATGGAATTGACAAATGAATGGGTAATATAAATACAAAAGTGAACAATATATGATATAATAACAATGAATATGATTATGTAATAAGTAAATGACATTATTTAAATCATTATACAGGAGGTTTGGACACATACAAAGTATATCAGACATAAGGTAAGGGATAATTATTCCAATCTCATTCTTATCCGAGATTGTTTATTCGTAAGTATTTACTGGGGTTATGTATATCATCCATGTCCATGTTTTCTAAAAATGAGTTCATAAAATGTTTAGTAATCTTCCATGTATGTTTAAAGTCATTTTTACCCTTTTATGACTTTTACCACAAGTTTTGGAAGGAATATTTCTTTTGTTTACAATACGAGTTACTTTTTGACTTTTCGGACAAAAGTATGAGGAGAATGTTATTTTTAACTTATATGGCGTGAATGGATTTTTACAGTTTTACAATGCCTCATTTTCATGCTGTTTAATCTAAATTATTTTATTACTATTTTAAATAAAATACTTTTCTTTCAAAATTGAATGGAATTTTGTTAAACGAAAATGATTTTGAAGAAGAAAGGATATTTTCCTCAAGAATTCATTTCAAGTGTTTTATCCAAGCCTTTTTCCATATAAGATGAAATTATTTCATATGTGAATGTTTCAAGTATAAATTCTCTATGATTTACCTGGTTTCAATTCTCTTATGATGAAATTATATCTATTTGTTTTATATGAATTATGTTATGATGGGATGATGTTTTTGAATACCATTTTATTCTTTGGGTTATGATGAATGTTTTAAGTTTATTTTGTGGAACATGTAAGAATGATTTAATTATGAGATGGGTGGGACCTATATCTCCCTCGAATACATCGGGTAATGATTTATATCTCATGAGATATACATGGCTGGAAGGTAAGTTAATTTGGTTCAGTGTTACAGGACTGGAACGAGGAGTGAACTTGATTCCGAAAGAGACATTGTCCACTAAGATGGTCTTGGCAGCAATACCTTGGATACTATGGAAATCATAACATGTTCTTAATGGTTTCCAAAATTACATGATTTATTCCCATGCTATTTTATCAATATTGATGTTCCTTTATGGTATATTCCTTATGTACTTCCAAGATTTATGTCTTTCCTCATGATTTTGATGTTTAGATTTTATGTTTAAGATTTTGCATTCAAATGTTTAGGGATTGTTTTATGTTCCCTATGCTTATCCTTACTGAGAATCTGAGATCACCCTTTTTATGTTTTCTTTTCCCCATGATATAAAGAAAGGATTTAGAGATGAAAATAAAAGGGGATGATCTTTAGGGGAGAAGTTGAAGATCTTTCACCACGATTAGAAGATTAAATTCCGAGTATCCAAAGAAACTAAACTATTATGGTCCATGTGTGTCTGTGTTTGTTATGTATTAAGTATTCCGCAAAATTAATGTAATGTCCATGTACATCAAGCTTTGGGTCTCTACAGTTGGTATCAGAGGAAAGGTTTAGTCAACCGTTGGAAACTAGTTTATGAGAACTTTAGTGATATCCCTAGAGATAATTCTAATGTATGTCTAGGGATGTCCCTAAGGATAAGTATATGTTTAGGATATAGTCCTAGAATTATGGCAACGATATAAGAATTAAACCTATGATGTTAGATATTGAAGGTACTCCCCATTTATTATGTTGTTTTCCTAGAATGATTTTTACCTCTCACACTAATCTTTTTGGGTTTTAGACGATGGCTGGAACTCGATGGAATCGTGTTGATCAATGTAATCGACAATGCAATGATGGTCCTCCCGAGAAACCAAATGTGATGGGAGATGGAATGAAAAATCTTATTTCTATACTTACACAAGGTATGAATTATTCTGGATTTCCTAATGATCAAAGAAGGGAACAATATTCTATTTATTCCTTCATGAGGTAACGTCCACCATCTTTCAATGGGTCTTATGATCCACTTGTTGCTGAAAAATGGATCAGTACCATTGAAAAGATATTTTCCATACTTAGCTGTTCAGAACATGAAAAATTCATTTTAGTTGTTTACCGTTTAGAAGGTGAAGCAGACCAGTGGTGAACTCTAATTAAGAATACAAGGCCCCAAGGTGAAATTGAATCCATGGAATGAGATGAGTTCAAGAACTTGTTTTCAGTAAGTACTTCCCTCGTATTCTTAGAAAAAATATGTAAAAGGTGTTTCTTGAGCTTTACCAGAAGGATGATGAATCTGTTGGTATATATGAAGCAAATTTTTCAAGACTTGAAAGCTATGAATTTGGATTTATCATCCAACATGAAAGTAAATTTGATTGATTATTCAGTGGTTTAAAACCAAGTCTTCGAAGGGTATTAGCTATAAGAGACTTCAGTAGCTATGAAGAATTTTTTCATTGTGCTATCATGGTAGAACTAGAAGTTGGTGTAACATATCCATCTCATGGTTTTGAAAAAAAATGAAAGATGGAGTTCAAGGAGAAATCTCAGAACAACATTGAAAAGAATATGAATGATTCTTTATGCTCAAAGTGTGGAAAGAAGCATGGTGGAGATTTCCTAAAAGATACAAGAAATAGTTTTTAGGTTTGAAAAGAATGTCATTGAGCAGTTGATTGTCGAAGTAATGGGAACAACGTTTCTAATGATGTTAATAGAGAAAATACTACAAAGAACACTCCACCAACACTTAAATGATTCAAGTGCAAGGAAATGGGACATTATGCTAATAAATGCCCGAATCCACGGGTTAATGATGATCAACATGAGAGGCCTCTTAAGGAAAATGATAAAGGAAAGTCTCATGTGATCACTATTTCTGATGTTGAGTATGAAAATGATGATGTGTAATTATTAAGTGTTTATATAATGGGATTCAAAATAGTATCATGGAATCTCATTTATGGTATTGTGGAATTTTGGAATATATATGTATTAGTTTTCAATAATTATATGGTACTTGTAACCATGAAAAATTGATTAATTTTTTTTTGGAATGTAGTTGAAATGCGCATAATGAAGGGATAAAGAGAAAATAATATGATAGTAATCATGAGCCCATGACTAAAATAAGGACAAAGTGATGTCATGGTTTGAGTATATAGAAATTTTGGGATTTTGGTATTTGGAAAGAGTTAACTTATGACAGCATTCATGTTTTCACTAAGGTTCAATTGGTATTCATTGTTCAAGAGAATACATGTTTAAGGTATTCACATGATTGGAATGTGATCAATAAGATATATTGGGGTTAAAGGATGGTATTCACATGCTTGGTAGATGACATTTCTAGTAATTGTTTTCTATATACTATAAGATTGGAAAAAAGTATTTTGGATAAGCCTAAAGATTTTGAAATGGACTATGTTGGGAATAAGTTAGTATTGTTTAAGGAAAGAACTATTTTCGATATTATCGATGGAATTTCATAATGATGTAATTTTAGAAAAAGGACAACATGCTGGATGGGCGGCAACCAGTCGCGTCGGATAAGGCTGTGGGAATCGAACCCACAACTAAAGTGCGATATGCCTTTATCTCCTACCACTGGCCTACAAGAAGTCCATGTTTAGTAGAAACCAGTTTTATTATATTAAGAATTATGAAATATGAAGTATAAATCAATTATAGGAACCATATCTGATTAATCTCACCATAGATGGACTTATTTATATATCTTTTGCTAACTTATGTTTGAGACAGATGGAATGACCTATCATTCTATCGCATGATCTGCTAAAACTTCGTGATAGACAAATTAAACTTCATTTCTTAAAGAGATGAAGTGGAAATTGTTCAAAGCACGATCAATGATTTTACCAAAATAAATTAAGTATTTATTCTAATTCAAATTATTCAACTTTAGGGAAATGATCTTGAAAACCAAAATTTTTTTCATAGTGCCCTTATATCTGATGAATCAGATGGTACCCTAGATCGTCAAAAATTTATGGCTTTTTGATAGTTTTCTTTTTCATAGCAATGTTTTTCTACCTCTCTCCATCAGAATATGACGGTTATATTTATCTTCCATATCCATATTTTCACCTATGTTATACTACGTGGAAACCCAGTGATTAGTTAATTTGGGTTACCATTATGTTTCATACTTTAGTTTTTAAAGATTGGTTTTGGTGTTACTTTTTACGATGTGAGTTTCTAGTAAAGAAACTTTCTTGTAGTAAACCATTTATAACCCCAACGAATTTCAAGGGAGAAAATCATTTTAAGGGGGGTATAATGTAACACCCTGAGATTTTATGAAAAATATTATTTTTAATTTTATTGATGTCTTGTGTTGTACGCTACACCAAAAGAATCTTGTAATACACGCTTCCCTGACTTGTCTTGCATTACACACTATCACGACCTTCCACGATAGCAGATGTTGTATGCAATACCGAGTTTCACTAAACAATGATAAGTTATATAAACTAGCCATTATGAATAGTAATACCCACTTTGTAAAATTTTATAAATTTTATCTTTTGAAATGGACTTCATTTTTGGATTTGGAATATCAAAATTAGCCTAGGGTGAATTTTTGGTATTTTTCTGAAAACTTTCAATTTTTAATGAATAGTGAAAACAATGGGTTACTATTTAAAAACTGCCATTTTATTTAAATAATTATTTATTTTATTTAAATTTATTTTAGGTAAAAATTGATTCATAATACCTATATATGTTCAATGTAATTCATTGGAGTCATTTTATAATAATTTTATATATATATAAATTTTATTTAACTTTTCACCGTCTTTTACCCACCTCCTATGAGAATTTAGAAATTCACATAAAACATAATTTTACCACTTCTGTGAGTGTAATTTCGAAAATACCAGAGACACGGTAAATATCAAGGACTAAAATGTGGATCAATGACATGAATATAATTTTTGTTGAATAGTAACTTTTTACTTTTATTTACCACGGTTAAAAGTAAATATGGTAATTAAGGGTAAAATTTATATTATTATTACACTAAAACATGCCCTAAATCTATTGGATAAGTGTAATTCGACCAAAAACAACCTTATGAATAAAATATGACCATTTAGGTCCACTTGGATTAGATTAGGACATTTATTATTAATTTATTTAAAAAATGGTTAAACTAGTTAAAATCAATTTTTAATAACTAAACCATTTTTAATATATGGTTATACATACGATAAATTTGACTATAAATATTCATTAGAGTTCTAAAAATATTTAATCCCTAATGGTATTTTAGTTATAATTTTTAGAAATTAAATAATTTATGTTATTTATGACACAATGGTGATGCAGTAATTACCTAAATAATGAAATATTAAAATAATTGATATTATAAAGACCCAAATAAATGTAATTTGAGACTTTATATGAATTACACTAATTTTATAGGTTAATATGACATGTTAGTATTGATTTAATTAATTGTTTTGAACTAATCATGCTGTTATTATTTTCACAAAAATCAATTACTAAATCGTGTCAAAATTGACATAAAATAGTTTATTAAAAAAATATTATATTATTAATTGTTATTTTATTCCTAAAAGTCTATGGTTCACCCAAATGACTTAGAAAAGGATATATATATTAATAATAAACATCTTGGGGTTCGTTTTCCTTATTATAGTAATTTTATTAACCTTATAGTGTAATAAAAAAAGAAGACACGGTAAAAGTTAAATTATTTAACATAGAGTTAAATCTAAATGATAAGGTTAAAATTATAAAATAAACTTCTATAAAATCTATTGGAAGATATTATTTCGACCCATACACACTTTATTGTCTAAATAAATCAATTTGGAGATATTATAAACCGAATATAACTCTAATATAAAATAATATTTTGAGTTTTTTCAAAGGTACCCCTCTCCTCCCTTATAAAAAGGGCACCCCTTCTCTCTTCTCTTCACACCTTTTCAGCCTTGTAGATCGGGAAAACCCTGACCATTTGTCTTCTCCAATTCCCTAGAAACATTCGGGAGGTTCTTGTATTCTCAAAATACCCACACTAGTTCTTTAAGAGAAGGGTTAAAGGAGGTGCGTCGAAGAAGAGGTAATCTCTTCTTTCGATTCTCTCAAGTTTCTTTCTTTTCAAATTCTTCTTATTTTGTTGTTTCATTATAAATTAATAACATAAGTTTTAATTATATAATTATATGTTATTATAAATATGAAACAACCGTATTTAACCTTATATCCATCCTATGGAAAACAAAATCACCGCGCGTCCGTACGTACGGAAAACCGTCTTCACGCCGCGATGCAATCTGTTTTCGACCACCACATTACATAGATGGGTATAATTGTGTAAATAAATAAATATATATGGTTATTTTAAAGTGATATTTATTCTGTAATATTATACATACACTTCAATACAATTCCACAATCATTGGAATGATATCATCGCTCGTGCGTACGTACGGACTACCATCTCCACGAACGCGATGAGATTCATTTTCCATGATTAACCATTCAAGAATGGTTATAAAGTATATATAATGAATAATAATGAAATATATGACATAATGAAGCTACTGGATATATATATATATATATATATATATATATGTCATCTACTTACTTCCATTTAAGTCAATGACGAAAGGAAAACAACGTTCATGCGTACGTACGGCCTAACGGCTCCCTGAACGGTGTGTTTCATTTCATTTATCTTTCTATTATATATATATATACTGAATATATAATATATAAATCATGTTTTACATTATGGAAGTAAGTAAATCATGATATAAGTAATAATAATATCTAGAACAACAAGTCCAAACACGTACGATAAATGAAACAATTTAAACCAAAACGCTACTTTTACATTGAATTGACAAATGAACGGGTAATATAAATTCCAAAGTGAACCATATATGATATAATAACAATGAATATGATGCTGCAATAAGTCAATTACATTATTTAAATCATTATAGAGGAGGTTTGGATACATACGAAGCATATCAGAAATAAGGTAAGGGATAATTATTCCAATCTCATTCTTATCTGAGATTGTTTACTGGTAAGTATTTACTGGGGTTATGTTTATCATCCATGTCCATATTTTCTAAAATTGTGTTCATAAACTATTTAGTATTCTTACATGTATGTTTAAATTCATTTTTACCCTTTTATGAATTTTACCACAAGTTTTGGAAGGAATCATTCTTTTCTTTACAATATGAGGTACTTTTTGACTTTTCTGACAAAAGTACGAGGAAATGTTATTTTAATCTTATACAGCGTGAATGGATTTTTAGGGTTTCATAAATCCTAATTTTCATGATGATTACTCTACAAGTTTTATTAGTATTTTCAACAAAATAGTTTTCTTTTATAATTGAATGGAATTTTGTGAAACAAAATGATTTTAAAGATGAAAGAATATTTTCCTCAAGAATTAATTTCAAGTGTTTTATCAAAACCATCGTCCATATATGCTGAAATTATTCCATATGTGAATGTTTCAAGTATAAATTCTCTATTATTTACATGGTTTCACTTCTCTTATGATGAAATTTTATCCATTTGTTTTATATGAATTATGTTATGATGGGATGATGTTTTCGAAACACATTTTATTCTTTGGGTTATGATAAATGCTTTAAGGTTATTTTCTGGCTCGAGTAAAAATTATTTCATTATGAGATGGGTGGGACCTATATCTCCCTCCAATGAATTGGTTAAAGATTTATATATCATGAGATATACATGGCTGGAATGGAAATTTAATCTAGTTCAGTGTTACATGAATGGAACGAGGAGTGAACTCGATTCAGAAAGGGACTTTGTCCACTAAGATGGTCTTGGCAGCAATGCCTTGGATACTATGGAAATCATAACATGTTCTTAATGTTTTCCACAATTAAATGATTTATTCCCATGCTATTTTATCAAGATTGATGTTTCTTTTTGATATATTCCCTACGTACTTCCAAGATTTATGTCTTTGCTCAAGATTTTGATGTTTAGATTTTATGTTCAAGCTTTTGCATTCAAATATTTATGGATTGTTTTATGTTATATATGCTTATCCTTACTGAGAATTTGAGCTCACCATTTTTATGTTTTCTTTTCCCCAGGATATAAAGAATGTTTTTATGTAAGAAAACAAAAGGGGAAGATCTTTAGGGGAGAAGTTGAAGATCTTTCACCACGATTAGATGATTAAATTACGAGTTTCCAAAGACAATAAACAATTATGGTCCCTATGTGTCTGTGTTTTTTATGTATTAAGTATTCCGCAAAAGTAATGTAATGTACATGTACGTCATGATTTGTGTCTCTACAGTAAGTCTACCGTTCTGACTCATACCTAATGATAACTTGATCACATTTTGATCATCGAGAATAAAATTTCCCCCCAGAGCTATTTAAAGAGATTATAAATTTGAGGTTGTGGATACTGGTTATCGATTATAAGCTAGTTCAACCTTCTATAATGTAGGAAAAGACCTAAGGTTACATCCACCTTTCATTGAGAAAAGCAAGAGTGGACTCCAATACGATGTGCTGGGCTGTATAAAACATTTGGCCTCTATATTATCCAAATACATCTTGATCTCTTAATGCTCTGTTGGGGATATCTTTTATTGAAGAATAGTCACAGGATCAGCTACCGGAATATGATTAATTATTGTATCCTTTCTCTCAAAAGGTAATCCATAAAGATATTTTGGAAATAAATCCCTGAAATGATAAACTATGGTAATGAAATTAGCCGTATATAAACCCTGATCATCCAAGAAAATATTTTCAATCTGGGAAGTCACTCCATGTATCCCATGATACTCTGGTCCAACCCAACTATCCTCAAAATCTCACTCAACCATTTGTTGATAACTACTTCCCTCTTGTAATGTAAATGATTCCTTAAGGCTATAACAGTCTATGAAAGTATGATGTTGAACCAACCAGTCCATTCGGAGAATAACATCCAAGCCCATCACCTCAAGAATAAAAAGGTTCCAAAAGAAAGGGAAAATGCCTACCTGAAGTGGAAAATCCCCACACTCACATGTGACCTATGTCTGAACCCCTAATAGCGTATCTAGGGTCCTTACACCATCATAACCCTATATATCTTGTAAAATAATTTCCATAATAGATATAGCTGTAAAAGTGATCAAATAACAAGTATCGAGTAATGTAGATAATATAGTAGAGTCTACTAGAATAATACCTCATACTGTAAATGGTCATGTATCATGATCTTTGTTTTTCGGAAGAAGTTCATGCAACTGACCTGATCCATGACCATATTCAACATATGGAATACCAAGATCATAGATTCTCTATTCCTGCTGCTTGTGATCTGGGTTATCACTACCACAAAAATAATATCCTCCTTAGCAAGACATTCCAGTGCTATTCCAACTCATCACCTATTATTACCAAATGAACATTATCCGGAAGGTATAGCGGGTGTGGATCCCTCTCCACTAGATTCGGGTTAAAATAAATGTAAAAAATGATATATATTCTCTATGTGACCACATGATTATCACTCCATTAGGCATATATCACTATGAGGCTTCTTGTTCCCATACCATAAACACTACTGAAAGTCTATAGAGCTATCAATATGAGTACTCTAGTTTTCAATTCTCTGACGAGAAACCTCAAGGGAATGTTTCCTGCCTCTAGAAGAACTACTGGCTTTATGTAGTATTGGTGTTCTATATGAAATAATATTGTCTTCCCTCTGGTTATTCCACATGATAAGATCCTGATTTACCACTGTGGGAAAAGAGGGAAGGTGAAATTCATTGAACTGTGCAGAGAAGCCCATTGTCTAAACCTCTTACACGCAAAAGTTCATCACAAGATAGAAGTAGGGGAAAGTCGTGTAACTCTTTTAATCATTCCAAATATTCTATAACTAACATAGAACATAGATTGAGATTCATATAACCTCTAGAAATATCAGATCTCCACATATCAAGAAAGAACATATCATTGAAGGATGTTTGGGAATCATCCCATAACATGCCATGATGAAAACCATCCAGGGAAACCACATCAAACCATGTCTCGTCCGAATTCCGAATAATTTAAGTCGAAATAATGACCCTACGCTCAAGAGGATTCACGGAATGTTCTAGGATAGACCCTATGGACACTATCCAAGACTCAATACCCAGTGGAGTACCATCCCTTGAGAAATTAGAAGGATGTTGTTGGAACACACGAGTTAGATTACCAACCATCATAGGCACATGTTGTGGGGAACCCTGCATGGATTGAATCAAAGGTAAAAAACTATCAAAAACATGGGCATCATTGACCAAATCAAGTATAGAAGGCGGTTCCCCAAGTGGAACTCTTGGAGTTATGACTAGTGGCTCTAGGTCAACCACATCTAGAGTGTAACGACCTGAACATTTGAATAATATTTCTCTCATAATTTTATGTTTTATTTTATTTATTACTCAATAAAAGTATATCCATTAATTAATGAAGTGAGTATAATTAAAATAATACCACTAGGTTTTGACTGTTTTAAGATTGTTCTTCAATATGACCATCAGAATCTATATTGTTAACATTGTGATTATTGTTTATAAAATCAAGTGATCATGGTTAATTAATATATAAATAAGAGACGGTGGCCTTGTCCAGTCGACTCGGGCCATATGAAGATCATCTACTTGAACATGGGATGAAGGTTCCATCACTAGGATTTCTTCTGGACCAAGCCCAGGACGAACTCCATCATATAAATATTGAAAGGAATTTCTTACGGGAGAAGTTCATGAAGATAGTATTCACCACTCCGGAAATGTTGTCCATGCCACCCAAAAGTTCTATCACCATAGCACATCTTACACATAGGTCCTATATAGGTGTTATAAGGGGTTATTTATCAAGGCCTTAGTTACTTTGTGTAATCCTTTTGTATAAATAAAATTTTTATTTATTATTTTGATAAATTTGTGAATTTCAAATGTCTAGATAAATGTAGGATGAAGTTCCATATTGTTGAAGAATTTTGGAAAAAGGGTATTTTAAATTATTTTTTGTGTACATTAAGTAGTTAATAATGAAAAATTATTTTCACAATATAGTCTTCTATAGTTGTGACCTGTATGAAATTTAGATTCTAATAAGATCAACATGTTTTTAGTGAATAGTAAAGTATGAATAGTACTATTACCCTTATGAATTGTAATGTGACCAATAAATTATTACCTTCACATAATAAAGTATAAATATGGTTTAGGCATCATTAATGGTGAAGTGATATAATAGCATAAGTAAAAAACTTTTTGAGAAATTATTAGTTATGTATTAGTATTTTTCATGTAAATAGAGTTTTTACATAAAATTTAAGTATCTCATAATTAAAAAAATTATTTTCATAAAATGGAGTTCATTATTTAAATAATATCATTGATTTTAGGTATGGAATAATTTACGAGATTTTTATAAAATGTTTTGTTTTTCGATGGATAATAAAAATACAGTTCTAAGTTTCGGTGTGATTAATGAAGTCATTAATGATGTAATCATTCTACTAGACTTGTGAATAATACTATATGTTATAAGATGTCCCATTTTTCTAATACCATGTGAAAATATAATTTGAAGGCACAGGGTTTTTCAAACACCACTAATTAGGTGTCCCTTGGTAAATAATTAAATATTACATCACTTTTTCTATAATTACCCAGCCATTCCCTCATTCCATTCATTCCAAAATATTCCTCAATGAATTTCTAGCCTTTTTACCTCATAAGAAGTTTTACCAAGTTGACCTAAATCCCTCCAAGGTCACATCCTTCGATCGTTCGAATTCACTCTTCAAGGTATGGGAAGGTTTCACTTTCCACTTTTAAGTCCTGACATCCTCTATGTTATGTCTTCTAGTTTCAATTTCATTATATGGGGGTATGTTATTATATATCATTAAATCTGTGCATTTTATGATCATAATACATTCAGTATAATTATAAATTTTTTAGTTTTTACCTATAAAATAAATTTCCTAAGAAAATTAAGAAAGAAAATTATTTGGATAAAATTGACATTATTATATGAAATGTATTTTTTATTATATTAATATAATAATATAAATATGAGA
>CAUJRU010003413.1:24526-47026 GCA_963277665.1 Viscum album | reverse complement strand
CTCTCATCCTGGTGATACCGACAGTTTCGCGCTTGAACCACTACCAAAATCCCACAACGCTCCAGAGAAGGTGAGGAAAAGGCAGGTACAGCAAAGGACGACAAAGGAACCCAATCCCACCATGCCTCCCACATCCCAACATCTGCAAGAACTCAACCACACTCGGTGGCTTTTAAGCATAGCCCGACCCGCAACGCTCCATGAAAGGTGAGGAAAAAGGTGGGTACGACAGGACGGGGAAACAACCCAATCCCGCCCATACCCCCCACATCCCACCAGTGAGGAAAAAGGTAGGAACGTCAGGGGATGAGGAGGGAAACCCCCATCCCGCCGTGCCTCCCACATCTCACATTCCGTAGGAACTCAACCGCCATGAGGCAGCTTTTAAGCAGACGAACCAGCAACGCTCAAGAGACGTCGAGGAAAAGGAGTCATGGTAGGTACGGGGGTCCTATGTCCCGTCGCGCCGCCCACATCCCACCATCCACAGGATCCCACAAACCGTGAGGCGGTATTTAAGCACCCAGCCCGCAATGCTCCACAGACGGGGAGGAAAAGGCAGGCACGTCAGGGGACGGGGCAAAAACCCAATCCCGCCGCGCCTCCCACATCCCACCATCCGCAGCAACTCAACCACCCTGAGGCGGCTTTTAAGCAAGCCAAGCCGCACTGCTCTAGAGAAGGCGAGGGAAGGGCAGGAGCGTCGAGGGACGACAAAGGAACACCAACCCACCATGCCTCCCACATCCCACCATCCAAGGAACTCCGCCACCGACAGGTGGCCTTTTAAGCAAGCCCGAACCGCAACGCTCCATGAAAGGTGAGGAAAAAGGCGGGCACGGCATGAGACTGGGCAAAAACCCATTCTTTCCAATGCCCCCCACATCCCACCGGTGAGGAAAAGGAATTACAGCGTCCCACCGCCATGCCTCCCACATCCCACCTTCCGAAGGAACTCAACCGCCATGAGGCAGATTTTAAGCAGACGAACCCACAACGCTCCAGGGACGTTGAGGAAAAGGAGTCATGACAGGAACGGAGGCCCTATGTCCCGCCGCACCCCCCACATCCCACCATTCAAAAGAACTCAACCACCGTTGAGAAACTTTTAACCAAGAACCAGGACACCAACCATGCTCATCTATCATCATCCCATCCAAGTTATATCTGTCTAGTATCGCATCGTCTTTTTAGCAAGCCCTTGGAAGACGGAACCGCAATTGTGCGAGAGAATTCAACCCAAGCATATAGACGGGGCCCCTACATCAGCACCAAAAAAATTCCACTACCAACAGGGAGAACTCCAAAGGGACAAGTGAGGGTCTTCTAGGTGGAGCTCACCCACCTGGGGATTCTTCGCTTGAGATATAACCGAGGAGAAAGTCACCCCTGGAACTGATTTAATGAGACCCGTCACAGTATCACCATCTTTCGATTAGTTTGTCCTTTACATGCGGGACCTGATCTTTGAGACAGGCATATGACTAGTGGAAGGATCAGCCATGTAGCATCACCAACAACATCTGCATTGTTTGGGGTATGACTGAGCTGACCACTCAGACCCCAACACAAGCCCAAACCGTCGTCCCGAACATTCAATTCTGTTCCATTAGTTTGTCCTTTGTACATGCACAACCTGATCTTTGAGACAAGCATATGACTAATGGAAGGATCAGCCAGGTAGCATCACCAACCACATCTGCAATGTTTGAGGTATGACTGAGCAGACCACTCAGACCCCAACACAAGCCCCAACCATCTTCCCAAATCGACAGGATTCCCCTTAATGAGTCATCACCTCCGCATGACGCTCGTGTATCTTGCAGAAACAGTAGATACACATTCTCAAGCCACCCTTATGAACATCATCACCCAAGGCATGACTGAGGAGGAAGGCACCCCAACTTGTCCAATAATGAACCATGGAAATCGTCACCCTGTTGGTGTGAGTTTCTTAGGACCCAAATAACTCGCACGTGGCCCCGACAATGCGTTGAGCAAAGCACTCCCACCAATCATTGCCCAAGGCAGCTTGCTATGGTTCGCATGAAATATCGCTGAATGAGAAATTTAGGAGCACGCTCTTGCATCCTGGTGATACCGACAGTTTCGCGCTTGAACCACTACCAAAATTCCACAACGCTCCAGAGAAGGTGAGGAAAAGGCGGTACAGCAAGGGACGACAAAGGAACCCAATCCCACCATGCCTCCCACATCCCAACATCTGCAAGAACTCAACCACACTCGGTGGCTTTTAAGCATAGCCCGACCCGCAACGCTCCATGAAAGGTGAGGAAAAAGGTGGGTACGACAGGACGGGGAAACAACCCAATCCCGCCCATACCCCCCACATCCCACCAGTGAGGAAAAAGGTAGGAACGTCAGGGGATGAGGAGGGAAACCCCCATCCCGCCGTGCCTCCCACATCTCACATTCCGTAGGAACTCAACCGCCATGAGGCAGCTTTTAAGCAGACGAACCAGCAACGCTCAAGAGACGTCAAGGAAAAGGAGTCAGGGTAGGTACGGGGGTCCTATGTCCCGCCGCGCCGCCCACATCCCACCATCCACAGGATCCCACAAACCGTGAGGCGGTATTTAAGCACCCAGCCCGCAATGCTCCACAGACGGGGAGGAAAAGGCAGGCACGTCAGGGGACGGGGCAAAAACCCAATCCCGCCGCGCCTCCCACATCCCACCATCCGCAACAACTCAACCACCCTGAGGCGGCTTTTAAGCAAGCCAAGCCGCACTGCTCTAGAGAAGGCGAGGGAAGGGCAGGAGCGTCGAGGGACGACAAAGGAACACCAACCCACCATGCCTCCCACATCCCACCATCCAAGGAACTCCGCCACCGACAGGTGGCCTTTTAAGCAAGCCCGAACCGCAACGCTCCATGAAAGGTGAGGAAAAAGGCGGGCACGGCATGAGACTGGGCAAAAACCCATTCTTTCCAATGCCCCCCACATCCCACCGGTGAGGAAAAGGAATTACAGCGTCCCACCGCCATGCCTCCCACATCCCACCTTCCGAAGGAACTCAACCGCCATGAGGCAGATTTTAAGCAGACGAACCCACAACGCTCCAGGGACGTTGAGGAAAAGGAGTCATGACAGGAACGGAGGCCCTATGTCCCGCCGCACCCCCCACATCCCACCATTCAAAAGAACTCAACCACCGTTGCGAAACTTTTAACCAAGAACCAGGACACCAACCATGCTCATCTATCATCATCCCATCCAAGTTATATCTGTCTAGTATCGCATTGTCTTTTTAGCAAGCCCTTGGAAGACGGAACCGCAATTGTGCGAGAGAATTCAACCCAAGCATATAGACGGGGCCCCTACATCAGCACCAAAAAAATTCCACTACCAACAGGGAGAACTCCAAAGGGACAAGTGAGGGTCTTCTAGGTGGAGCTCACCCACCTGGGGATTCTTCGCTTGAGATATAACCGAGGAGAAAGTCACCCCTGGCACTGATTTAATGAGACCCGTCACAGTATCACCATCTTTCGATTAGTTTGTCCTTTACATGCGGGACCTGATCTTTGAGACAGGCATATGACTAGTGGAAGGATCAGCCATGTAGCATCACCAACAACATCTGCATTGTTTGGGGTATGACTGAGCTGACCACTCAGACCCCAACACAAGCCCAAACCGTCGTCCCGAACATTCAATTCTGTTCGATTAGTTTGTCCTTTGTACATGCACAACCTGATCTTTGAGACAAGCATATGACTAATGGAAGGATCAGCCAGGTAGCATCACCAACCACATCTGCAATGTTTGAGGTATGACTGAGCAGACCACTCAGACCCCAACACAAGCCCCAACCATCTTCCCAAATCGACAGGATTCCCCTTAATGAGTCATCACCTCCGCATGACGCTCGTGTATCTTGCAGAAACAGTAGATACACATTCTCAAGCCACCCTTATGAACATCATCACCCAAGGCATGACTGAGGAGGAAGGCACCCCAACTTGTCCAATAATGAACCATGGAAATCGTTACCCTGTTGGTGTGAGTCTCTTAGGACACAAATAACTCGCACGTGGCCCCGACAATGCGTTGAGCAAAGCACTCCCACCAATCATTGCCCAAGGCAGCTTGCTATGGTTCGCATGGAATATCGCTGAATGAGAAATTTAGGAGCACGCTCTCGCATCCTGGTGATACCGACAGTTTCGCGCTTGAACCACTACCAAAATTCCACAACGCTCCAGAGAAGGTGAGGAAAAGGCGGTACAGCAAGGGACGACAAAGGAACCCAATCCCACCATGCCTCCCACATCCCAACATCTGCAAGAACTCAACCACACTCAGTGGATTTTAAGCAAAGCCCGATCCGCAACGCTCCATGAAAGGTGAGGAAAAAGGTGGGTACGACAGGACGGGGAAACAACCCAATCCCACCCATACCCCCCACATCCCACCAGTGAGGGAAAAGGTAGGAACGTCAGGGGATGAGGAGGGAAACCCCCATCCCGCCGTGCCTCCCACATCTCACATTCCGTAGGAACTCAACCGCCATGAGGCAGCTTTTAAGCAGACGAACCAGCAACGCTCAAGAGACGTCGAGGAAAAGGAGTCATGGTAGGTACGGGGGTCCTATGTCCCGCCGCGCCGCCCACATCCCACCATCCACAGGATCCCACAAACCGTGAGGCGGTATTTAAGCACCCAGCCCGCAATGCTCCACAGACGGGGAGGAAAAGGCAGGCACGTCAGGGGACGGGGCAAAAACCCAATCCCGCCGCGCCCCCCACATCCCACCATCCGCAGCAACTCAACCACCCTGAGGCAGCTTTTAAGCAAGCAAAGCCGCACTGCTCTAGAGAAGGCGAGGGAAGGGCAGGAGCGTCGAGGGACGACAAAGGAACACCAACCCACCATGCCTCCCACATCCCACCATCCAAGGAACTCCGCCACCAACAGGTGGCCTTTTAAGCAAGCCCGAACCGCAACGCTCCATGAAAGGTGAGGAAAAAGGCGGGCACGGCATGAGACTGGGCAAAAACCCATTCTTTCCAATGCCCCCCACATCCCACCGGTGAGGAAAAGGAATTACAGCGTCCCACCGCCATGCTTCCCACATCCCACCTTCCGAAGGAACTCAACCGCCGTGAGGCAGATTTTAAGCAGACGAACCCACAACGCTCCAGGGACGTTGAGGAAAAGGAGTCATGACAGGAACAGAGGCCCTATGTCCCGCCGCACCCCCCACATCCCACCATTCAAAAGAACTCAACCACCGTTGCGAAACTTTTAACCAAGAACCAGGACACCAACCATGCTCATCTATCATCATCCCATCCAAGTTATATCTGTCTAGTATCGCATCGTCTTTTTAGCAAGCCCTTGGAACCCGAAACCAAAATTGTGCGAGAGAATTCAACCCAAGCATATAGACGGGGCCCGTACATCAGCACCAACAAAATTCCACTACCAACAGGGAGAACTCCAAAGGGACAAGTGAGGGTCTTCAAGGTGGAGCTCACCCACCTGGGGATTCTTCGCTTGAGGTATAACCGAGGAGAAAGTCAGCCCTGGCACTGATTTAATGAGACCCGTCACAGTATCACCATCTTTCGATTAGTTTGTCCTTTACATGCGGGACCTGATCTTTGAGACAGGCATATGACTAGTGGAAGGATCAACCATGTAGCATCACCAACCACATCTGCAATGTTTGAGGTATGACTGAGCAGACCACTCAGACCCCAACACAAGCCCAAACCGTCGTCCCGAGCATTCAATTCCATTCGATTAGTTTGTCCTTCGTACATGCACAGCCTGATCTTTGAGACAATAATATGACTAATGGAAAGATCAACCGGGTACCATCACCAACCACATCTGCAATGTTTGAGGTATGACTGAGCAGACCACTCAGACCCCAACACAAGCCCGAACCATCTCTTCCCAAATCGACATGTTTCCCCTTAATTAGTCATCACCTCTGCATGACGCTCGTGTATCTTGCAGAAACAGTAGATACACATTCTCAAGCCACCCTTATGAACATCATCACCCAAGGCATGACTGAGGAGGAAGGCACCCCAACTTGTCCAATAATGAACCATGGAAATCGTTACCCTGTTGGTGTGAGTTTCTTAGGACCCAAATAACTCGCACGTGGCCCCGACAATGCGTTGAGCAAAGCACTCCCACCAATCATTGCCCAAGGCAGCTTGCTATGGTTCGCATGGAATATCACTGAATGAGAAATTTAGGAGCACGCTCTCGCATCCTGGTGATACCGACAGTTTCGCGCTTGAACCACTACCAAAATTCCACAACGCTCCAGAGAAGGTGAGGAAAAGGCGGTACAGCAAGGGACGACAAAGGAACCCAATCCCACCATGCCTCCCACATCCCAACATCTGCAAGAACTCAACCACAATCAGTGGATTTTAAGCAAAGCCCGACCCGCAACGCTCCATGAAAGGTGAGGAAAAAGGTGGGTACGACAGGACGGGGAAACAACCCAATCCCACCCATACCCCCCACATCCCACCAGTGAGGAAAAAGGTAGGAACGTCAGGGGATGAGGAGGGAAACCCCCATCCCGCCGTGCCTCCCACATCTCACATTCCATAGGAACTCAACCGCCATGAGGCAGCTTTTAAGCAGACGAACCAACAACGCTCAAGAGACGTCGAGGAAAAGGAGTCATGGTAGGTACGGGGGTCCTATGTCCCGCCGCGCCGCCCACATCCCACCATCCACAGGATCCCACAAACCGTGAGGCGGTATTTAAGCACCCAGCCCGCAATGCTCCACAGACGGGGAGGAAAAGGCAGGCACGTCAGGGGACGGGGCAAAAACCCAATCCCGCCGCGCCCCCCACATCCCACCATCCGCAGCAACTCAACCGCCCTGAGGCAGCTTTTAAGCAAGCAGAGCCGCACTGCTCTAGAGAAGGCGAGGGAAGGGCAGGAGCGTCGAGGGACGACAAAGGAACACCAACCCACCATGCCTCCCACATCCCACCATCCAAGGAACTCCGCCACCAACAGGTGGCCTTTTAAGCAAGCCCGAACCGCAACGCTCCATGAAAGGTGAGGAAAAAGGCGGGCACGGCATGAGACTGGGCAAAAACCCATTCTTTCCAATGCCCCCCACATCCCACCGGTGAGGAAAAGGAATTACAGCGTCCCACCGCCATGCCTCCCACATCCCACCTTCCGAAGGAACTCAACCGCCATGAGGCAGATTTTAAGCAGACGAACCCACAACGCTCCAGGGACGTTGAGGAAAAGGAGTCATGACAGGAACGGAGGCCCTATGTCCCGCCGCACCCCCCACATCCCACCATTCAAAAGAACTCAACCACCGTTGCGAAACTTTTAACCAAGAACCAGGACACCAACCATGCTCATCTATCATCATCCCATCCAAGTTATATCTGTCTAGTATCGCATCGTCTTTTTAGCAAGCCCTTGGAACCCGAAACCAAAATTGTGCGAGAGAATTCAACCCAAGCATATAGACGGGGCCCTTACATCAGCACCAACAAAATTCCACTACCAACAGGGAGAACTCCAAAGGGACAAGTGAGGTTCTTCTAGGTGGAGCTCACCCACCTGGGGATTCTTCGCTTGATGTATAACCGAGGAGAAAGTCAGCCGTGTCACTGATTTAATGAGACCCTTCACAGTATCACCATCTTTCGATTAGTTTGTCCTTGTACATGCAGGACCTGATCTTTGAGACACGCATATGACTAGTGGAAGGATCACCCATGTAGCGTCACTAACCACATCTGCAATGTTTGAGGTATGACTGAGCAGACCACTCAGACCCCAACACAAGCCTAAACCGTCGTCCCGAGCATTCAATTCCATTCGATTAGTTTGTCCTTTGTACATGCACGACCTGATCTTTGATACAAGCATATGACTAATGGAAGGATCAGCCAGGTAGCATCACCAACCACATCTGCAATGTTTGAGGTATGACTGAGCAAACCACTCAGACCCCAACACAAGCCCAAACCATCTTCCCAAATCGACATGTTTCCCCTTAATTAGTCATCACCTCTGTATGACGCTCGTGTATCTTGCAAAAACAATAGATACACATTCTTCGCTTGATGTATAACCGAGGAGAACGTCAAACTTGTCACTGATTTAATGAGACCCTTCACAGTATCACCATCTTTCGGTTAGTTTGTCCCTGTACATGCACAGACTGATCTTTGAGACAAGCATATGACTAGTGTTCTCATCGGATATCCAACCAAGCCAAACCGTGTTCCATCATTCACATGGAAACATGTACAAGGACCAAATGAAAGCGAGGAGAAATTAAACCCCCACTTACGGATGAGGGTGCCAACGAGACCAACGTTCCCTTCCCAAAAAAGGGAGACCGCAGTATCTTGACAACCATCCACCACTCCCACACAATCGCGTAAGCACAACCATCAACCCACACAACTGACCGTCACGCCTCGAGGGAAGCAACCCGAGAGGCATCACAATGCAGCACATGAAGGCAGGGAAAGCCCGCTATGCATGACACAAGGGAAGGATTGATATACCCAACCCCCTAGCGCCAACGAGACCAACGTTCCATTCCCAAAAAAGGGAGACCGCAGTATCTTGACAACCATCCACCACTTCCACACAATCGCATAAGGGCAACCATCAACCCACACAACTGATCATGCACAACCTGATCTTTGAGACAAGCATATGACTAGTAGAAGGATCAGCCATGTAGCATCACCAACAACATCTGCATTGTTTGAGGTATGACTGAGCTCACCACTCAGACCCCAACACAAGCCCAAACCATCATCCCGAACATTCAATTCCGTTCCATTAGTTTGTCCTTTGTACATGCACAACCTGATCTTTGGGACAAGCATATGACTAATGGAAGGATCAGCCAGGTTGCATCACCAACCACATCTGCAATGTTTGAGGTATGACTGAGCAGACCACTCAGACCCCAACACAAGCCCAAACCGTCTTTCCAAATCGACAGGAACCCAATTAATGAGTCATCACCTCTGCATGATGCTCAATACCGCAATTGTGCGAGAGAATTCAACCCAAGCATATAAACAGGGCCCGTATATCATAACTGACAAAATTCCACTACCAACAGGGAGAACTCCGAAGGGACAAGTGAGGGTCTTCTAGGTGGAGCTCACCCACCTGGGGATTCTTCTCTTGATGTATAACTGAGGAGAAAGTCAGCCCTGGCACTAATTTAATGAGACCCATCACAGTATCACCATCTTTCAATTAGTTTGTCTTTGTACATGCGGGACCTGATCTTTGAGTCAAGCATATGACTAGTTGAAGGATCAGCCATGTAGCATCACCAACAACATCTGCATTGTTTGAGGTATGACTGAGCTAACCACTCAGACCCCAACACAAGCCCAAACCGTCGTCCCGAACATTCAATTCCATTCGATTAGTTTTTCCTTTGTACATGCACCACCTGATCTTTGGGACAAGCATATGACTAATGGAAGGATCAGCCAGGTAGCATCACCAACCACATCTGCAATGTTTGAGGTATGACTGAGCAAACCACTCAGACCCCAACACAAGCCCAAACCATCTTCCCAAATCGACAGGATTCCCCTTAATGAGTCATCACCTCTGCGTGACGACGCTCGTGTATCTTGTCGAAACAATAGATACACATTCTTCGCTTGATGTATAACCGAGGAGAACGTCAAACTTGTCACTGATTTAATGAGACCCTTCACAATATCACCATCTTTCGGTTAGTTTGTCCCTGTACATGCACAGACTGATCTTTGAGACAAGCATTTGACTAGTGTTCTCAACGGATATCCAACCAAGCCAAACCGTGTTCCATCATTCACATGGAAACATGCACAAGGACCAAATGAAAGCGAGGAGAAATTAATCCCCCACTTACGGATGAGGGTGCCAACGAGACCAACGTTCCCTTCCCAAAAAAGGGAGACCGCAGTATCTTGACAACCATCCACCACTCCCACACAATCGCGTAAGCACAACCATCAACCCACACAACTGACCGTGACGCCTCAAGGGAAGCAACCCGAGAGGCATCACAATGCAGCACATGAAGGCAGGGAAAGCCCGCTATGCATGACACAAGGGAAGGATTTATATACCCAACCCCCTAGAGCCAAGGAGACCAACGTTCCCTTCCCAAAAAAGGGAGACCGCAGTATCTTGACAACCATCCACCACTCCCACACAATCGCGTAAGCACAACCATCAACCCACACAACTGACTGTGACACCTCGAGGGAAGCAACCCGAGAGACATCACAATGCAGCACATGAAGGCAGGGAAAGCCCGCTATGCATGACACAAGGGAAGGATTTATATACCCAACCCCCTAGAGCCAAGGAGACCAACGTTCCCTTCCCAAAAAAGGGAGACCGCAGTATCTTGACAACCATCCACCACTCCCACACAATCGCGTAAGCACAACCATCAACCCACACAACTGACCGTGACGCCTCAAGGGAAGCAACCCCAGAGGCATCACAATGCAGCACATGAAGGCAGGGAAAGCCCGCTATGCATGACACAAGGGAAGGATTTATATACCCAACCCCCTAGAGCCAAGGAGACCAACGTTCCCTTCCCAAAAAAGGGAGACCGCAGTATCTTGACAACCATCCACCACTCCCACACAATCGCGTAAGCACAACCATCAACCCACACAACTGACTGTGACGCCTCGAGGGAAGCAACCCGAGAGACATCACAATGCAGCACATGAAGGCAGGGAAAGCCCGCTATGCATGACACAAGGGAAGGATTTATATACCCAACCCCCTAGAGCCAACGAGACCAACGTTCCCTTCCCAAAAAAGGGAGACCGCAGTATCTTGACAGCCATCCACCACTCCCACACAATCGCGTAAGCACAACCATCAACCCACACAACTGACCGTGACGCCTCGAGGGAAGCAACCCGAGAGGCATCACAATGCAGCACATGAAGGCAGGGAAAGCCCGCTATGCATGACACAAGGGAAGGATTGATATACCCAACCCCCTAGAGCCAACGAGACCAACGTTCCCTTCCCAAAAAAGGGAGACCGCAGTATCTTGACAACCATCCACCACTCCCACACAATCGCGTAAGCACAACCATCAACCCACACAACTGACCGTGACGCCTCGAGGGAAGCAACCCGAGAGGCATCACAATGCAGCACATGAAGGCAGGGAAAGCCCGCTATGCATGACACAAGGGAAGGATTGATATACCCAACCCCCTAGAGCCAACGAGACCAACGTTCCCTTCCCAAAAAAGGGAGACCGCGGTATCTTGACAACCATCCACCACTCCCACACAATCGCATAAGCGCAACCATCAACCCACACAACTGATCATGCAGGACCTGATCTTTGAGACAAGCATATGACTAGTGGAAGGATCAGACATGTAGAATCACCAACAACATCTGCATTGTTTGAGGTATGACTGAGCTCACCACTCAGACCCCAACACAAGCCCAAACCGTCGTCCCGAACATTCAATTCCGTTCGATTAGTTTGTCCATTGTACATGCACAACCTGATCTTTGAGACAAGCATATGACTAATGGAAGGATCAACAAGGTTGCATCACCAACCAAATCTGCAATGTTTGAGGTATGACCCCACCTCAACGTCCTTCCCTTCAAGGCACGCCGCATGCACCAAGACGGGCCTCGAGGCCCCTTCAAATCGTCTCACTCGGATGCCATTGTCTGGAAACGACTATCAGCCCGCAAGATCACACATGCGACAAACCCCATCTCGTTGTCATCGTTTTTAGGGCGCACTACCTCGGGAAAGACAAGCCCCAAGCACGGGACGAATCATCGAGAATTCATGGCATTGCGTCCATGCCATTTTCCATGTCACTGGGCATGTCATCGGGTGGCTCTAGGCACGCAGGACAAGACCCACGCCCAGGGGGGGTCGCCGACCACTCCCCCCCCTAAAGAGACATTTATGCATTTCCAGCTATTCCACCAGGAAACATCAACAGTGACGAGGAGACATACTGATGGGTTTAGACCACCCTAAGGGCACCGCAGTGCATGAAAGACAACACGGGTTGCCCTAAAAGAGCTATGAAACCATAGGAAGGGCCACCGACGTGACCCCTTAGGCACATGAAGGCCGCCGACACGTCATGGCATCCGTCCCGCGTCTCGTCCATCACCGCAGAGAAGACACGCCCCATGTCCAGAGCGGGTCCTCACGCATGAAAGGAATTATCTTGAGGCGGTCATTGTCATTACATACCGTACCCAACAACATATGACAAACCCCACCACGTCGTCCTTCCTTGCAAGGCACACCGCATCCTCCAAGGCAAGCCCCGATGCCCCTTCAAATCGTCCCACTCGGGTGGCGTTGTCTCCACGTGATTGTCAGTACGTCGGACCTGACACGCGACGCACCCCGGCTCATTGTCATCACTTTTATGGCGCATTACCTCAGACAAGACAAGCCCCAAGCACCGTATGAATCCTCAAGCTTTCATGGATTTGTCTGGAGGCCATTTTTCCATGTCCGTGGGCATGTCACTAGGTGGCTCTGGGCACGCAGGACAAGACCCACGCCCAGGGGGGGTCGCCGACCACTCCCCCCCTAAAGAGACATTTATGCATTTTCAGCTGTCCCACCAGGAAACATCAGCACTGACGAGGAGACATACTAACGGGTTTAGACAACCCTGTGGGCACCACAGCGCATGAAAGACAACACGTGTTGCCCTAAAAGATATATGAAACCATAGGAACAGCCACCGATGTGACCCCTTAGGCACATGAAGGCCGCCGACACGTAGTAGCATTCATCCCGGGTAGCGTCCAACACCGCCGAGAAGACAGGCCCCATGTCCAGAGAGGGTCCTCACGCATGAAATGAATTCTCTTTAGGTGGTCATTATCATTACATACGGGACACGACAACAGATGACAAACCCCACCGCAACGTCCTTCCTTTCAAGGCACGCCACACGCACCAAGACGGGCCTCGAGGCCCCTTCAAATCGTCTCACTCGGATGCCATTGTCTGGACACGACTGTCAGTCCGCAGGATCACACATGCGACAAACCCCATCTCATTGTCATCGTTTTTAGGGCGCACTACCTCGGGCAAGACAAGCCCC
The DNA here is from genome assembly GCA_963277665.1 of Viscum album. Lineage (NCBI taxonomy): Eukaryota > Viridiplantae > Streptophyta > Magnoliopsida > Santalales > Viscaceae > Viscum > Viscum album. The sequence continues at coordinate 33,875 of CAUJRU010003413.1, read as the reverse complement.
AAGCACGGGACGAATCATCAGAAATTCATGGCACTGCGTCGATGCCATTTTCCATGTCACTCGGCATGTCAGTGGGTGGCTCTAGGCACGCAGGACAAGACCCACGCCCAGGGGGGGTCGCCGACCACTCCCCCCCTAAAGAGACATTTATGCATTTCCAGCTATACCACCAGGAAACATCAACAGTGACGAGGAGACATACTGATGGGTTTAGACCACCCTAAGGGCACCGCAGTGCATGAAAGACAACACGGGTTGCCCTAAAAGAGCTATGAAACCATAGGAAGGGCCACCGACGTGACCCCTTAGGCACATGAAGGCCGCCGACACGTCATGGCATCCGTCCCGCGTCTCGTCCATCACCGCAGAGAAGACGCGCCCCATGTCCAGAGCGAGTCCTCACGCCTCAAAGGAATTATCTTTAGGTGGTCATTGTCAATACATACCGTACCCAACAACATATGACAAACCCCACCACATCGTCCTTCCTTGCAAGGCACACCGCATCCACCAAGGCAAGCCCCGAGGCCCCTTCAAATCGTCTCACTCGGATGCCGTTGTCTCCACGTGATCGTCAGTACGTCGGACCTCACACACGCGACAAACCCCATCTCATTGTCATCGTTTTTATGGCGCACTACCTCGGGCAAGACAAGCCCGAAGCACGGGACAAATCATCAGGAATTCTTGGCATTGCGTCGATGCCATTTTCCACGTCACTCGGCGTGGGTCTGACACGCGACGCACCCCAGCTCATTGTCATCACTTTTATGGCGCATTACCTCAGACAAGACAAGCCCCAAGCACCGTACGAATCATCAGGCTTTCATGGATTCGTCTGGAGGCCGTTTTTCCATGTCCGTGGGCATGTCACTGGGTGGCTCTGGGCACACAGGACAAGACCCACGCCCAGGGGGGGTCGCCGACCACTCCCCCCCTAAAGAGACATTTATGCATTTCCAGCTGTCCCACCAGGAAACATCAGCACTGACGAGGAGACATACTGATGGGTTCAGACAACCCTGTGGGCACCACAGCGCATGAAAGACAACACGTGTTGCCCTAAAAGAGATATGAAACCATAGGAATAGCCACCAATGTGACCCCTTAGGCACATCAAGGCCGCCATCACGTACTAGCATCCATCCCGGGTAGCGTCCAACACCGCCGAGAAGACAGGCCCCATGTCCAGAGAGGGTCCTCACGCATGAAATGAATTCTCTTTAGGTGGTCATTATCATTACATACGGGACACGAAAACACATGAATAACCACACCTCAACGTCCTTCCTTTCAAGGCACACCGCATGCACCAAGACGGGCCTCGAGGCCCCTTCAAATCGTCTCACTCGGATGCCTTTGTCTGGAAACGACTGTCAGCCCGCAAGATCACACATGCGACAAAACCCATCTCATTGTCATCGTTTTTAGGGCGCACTACCTCGGGAAAGACAAGCCCCAAGCACGGGACGAATCATCAAGAATTCATGGCATTGCGTCGATGCCATTTTCCATGTCACTGGGCATGTCATCGGGTGGCTCTAGGCACGCAGGACAAGACCCACGCCCAGGGGGGGTCGCCGACCACTCCCCCCCTAAAGAGACATTTATGCATTTCCAGCTATTCCACCAGGAAACATCAAAAGTGACGAGGAGACATACTGAGGGGTTTAGACCACCCTAAGGGCACCGCAGTGCATGAAAGACAACACGGGTTGCCCTAAAAGAGCTATGAAACCATAGGAAGGGCCACCGACGTGACCCCTTAGGCACATGAAGGCCGCCGACACGTCATGACATCCGTCCCGCGTCTCGTCCATCACCGCAGAGAAGACACGCCCCATGTCCAGAGCGGGTCCTCACGCATGAAATGAATTATCTTTAGGCGGTCATTGTCATTACATACCGTACCCAACAACATATGACAAACCCCACCACGTCGTCCTTCCTTGCAAGGCACACCGCATCCTCCAAGGCAAGCCCCGATGCCCCTTCAAATCGTCCCACTCGGGTGGCGTTGTCTCCACGTGATTGTCAGTACCTCGGACCTGACACGCGACGCACCCCGGCTCATTGTCATCACTTTTATGGCGCATTACCTCAGACAAGACAAGCCCCAAGCACCGTATGAATCCTCAAGCTTTCATGGATTTGTCTGGAGGCCATTTTTCCATGTCCGTGGGCATGTCACTAGGTGGCTCTGGGCACGCAGGACAAGACCCACGCCCAGGGGGGGTCGCCGACCACTCCCCCCCTAAAGAGACATTTATGCCTTTCCAGCTGTCCCACCAGGAAACATCAGCACTGACGAGGAGACATACTGGAGGGTTTAGACAACCCTGTGGGCACCACAGCGCATGAAAGTCAACACGTGTTGCCCTAAAAGATATATGAAACCGTAGGAACAGCCACCGATGTGACCCCTTAGGCACATGAAGGCCGCCGACACGTAGTAGCATTCATCCCGGGTAGCGTCCAACACCGCCGAGAAGACAGGCCCCATGTCCAGAGAGGGTCCTCACGCATGAAATGAATTCTCTTTAGGTGGTCATTGTCATTACATACGGGACACGACAACAGATGACAAACCCCACCGCAACGTCCTTCCTTTCAAGGCACGCCACACGCACCAAGACGGGCCTCGAGGCCCCTTCAAATCGTCTCACTCGGATGCCATTGTCTGGACACGACTGTCAGTCCGCAGGATCACACATGCGACAAACCCCATCTCATTGTCATCGTTTTTAGGGCGCACTACCTCGGGCAAGACAAGCCCCAAGCACGAGACGAATCATCAGGAATTCATGGCACTGCGTCGATGCCATTTTCCATGTCACTCGGCATGTCATTGGGTGGCTCTAGGCACGCAGGACAAGACCCACGCCCAGGGGGGGTCGCCGACCACTCCCCCCCTAAAGAGACATTTATGCATTTCCAGCTATACCACCAGGAAACATCAACAGTGACGAGGAGACATACTGATGGGTTTAGACCACCCTAAGGGCACTGCAGTGCATGAAAGACAACACGGGTTGCCCTAAAAGAGCTATGAAACCATAGGAAGGGCCACCGACGTGACCCCTTAGGCACATGAAGGCCGCCGACACGTCATGGCATCCGCCCCGCGTCTCGTCCATCACCGCAGAGAAGACACGCCCCATGTCCAGAGCTGGTCCTCACGCCTCAAAGGAATTATCTTTAGGCGGTCATTGTCAATACATACCGTACCCAACAACATATGACAAACCCCACCACGTCGTCCTTCCTTGCAAGGCACACCGCATCCACCAAGGCAAGACCCGAGGTCCCTTCAAATCGTCCCACTCGGATGGCGTTGTCTCCACGTGATTGTCAGTACGTCGGACCTGACACGCGACGCACCCCGGCTCATTGTCATCACTTTTATGACGCATTACCTCAGACAAGACAAGCCCCAAGCACCGTACGAATAATCAAGCTTTCATGGATTTGTCTGGAGGTCGTTTTTCCATGTTCGTGGGCATGTCACTGGGTGGCTCTGGGCACGCAGGACAAGACCCACGCCCAGGGGGGGTCGCCGACCACTCCCCCCCTAAAGAGACATTTATGCATTTCCAGCTGTCCCACCAGGAAACATCAGCACTGACGAGGACACATACTGATGGGTTCAGACAACCCAATGGGCACCACAACGCATGAAAGACAGCACGTGTTGCCCTTAAAGAGCTACGAATCCATACGAACAGCCACCAAAGTGACCCCTTAGGCACACGAAGGCCGCCGACACGTCATGGCATCCGTCCCGGGTATCATCCAACACCGCCGAGAAGACAGGACCCATGTCCAGAGCGGGTCCCCGCGCATGAAATGAATTATCTTTAGGCGGTCATTGTCTTTACATTCCGAACACAACAACATGTGACAAACCCCACCTCGACGTCCTTCCTTTCAAGAAACGCCGCATGCACCAAGACGGGCCCCGAGACCCCTTCAAATCGTCTCACTCGGATGCCATTGTCTGAACGCGACTGTCAGTCCGCAGGATCTCGAAGGCGACAAACACCATCCCATTGTCATCGTTTTTATGGCGCACTACCTCGGGCAAGACAAGCCCCAAGCACGGGACGAATCATCAGGCATTCATGGCATTACGTCGATGTCATTTTGCATGTCAATGGGCATCACATTGGGTGGCTCTAGGCACGCAAGACAAGACCCACGCCCGGGGGGGTCGCCGACCACTCCCCCCCTAAAGAGACATTTATGCATTTCCAGCTATTCCACCAGGAAACATCAACACCGACGAGGAGACATACTGATGGGTTTAGACCACCCTGAGGGCAGGGCAGCGCATGAAAGGCAACACGTGTTGCCCTAAAAGAGCTATGAAACCATAGGAAGGGCCACCGACGTGACCCCTTAGGCACATGAAGGCCGCCGACACGTCATGGCATCCGTCCCACGTATCGTCCATCACCACAGCGAAGACACGCCCCATGTCCAGAGCGGGTCCCCACGCATGAAAGGAATTCTCTTTAGGCGGTCATTGTCATTACATACCGGACCCAACAACATATGACAAACCCCACCTCATTGTCCTTCCATTCAAGGCACACCGCATCCACCAAGGCAAGCCCTGAGGCCCCTTCAAATCCTCTCACCCGGATGGCGTTGTCTCCACCTGATTGTCAGTACGGAGGACCTGACACGCGACGAAACCCGGCTCATTGTCATCACTTTTATGGCGCACTACCTCGAACAAGACAAGCCCCAAGCACCGGACGAATCATCAAGCTGTCTTTGCTTTGTCCGGAGGCTGTTTTTCCATGTCCGTGGGCATGTCACTGGGTGGCTCTGGGCACGCAGGACAAGACCCACGCCCAGGGGGGGTCGCCGACCACTCCCCCCCTAAAGAGACATTTATGCATTTCCAGCTGTCCCACCAGGAAACATCAGCACTGACGAGGAGACATACTGATGGGTTTAGACAACCCTGTGGGCACCACAGCGCATGAAAGACAACACGTGTTGCCCTAAAAGAGATATGAAACCATAGGAACAGCCACTGATGTGACCCCTTAGGCACATCAAGGCCGCCGACACGTAGTAGCATTCGTCGCGGGTAGCATCCAACGCCGCCGAGAAGACAGGCCCCATGTCCAGAGCGGGTCCTCGCGCATGAAATGAATTCTCTTTAGGTGGTCATTGTCATTACATACGGGACACGACAACATATGAAAAACCCCACCTCGACGTCCTTCCTTTCAAGGCACGCCGCATGCACCAAGACGGGCCCTGAGGCCCCTTCAAATCGTCTCACTCGGATGCCATTGTCTGGACGCGACTGTCAGTCCGCAGGATCGCACATGCGACAAACCCCGTCTCATTGCCATCGTTTTTAGGGCGCACTACCTCGGGCAAGACAAGCCCCAAGCACGGGACGAATCATCAGGAATTCATGGCATTGCGTCGATGCCATTTTCCATGTCACTGGGCATGTCTGTGGGTGGCTCTCGGCACGCAGGACAAGACCCACGCCCAGGGGGGGTCGCCGACCACTCCCCCCCTAAAGAGACATTTATGCATTTCCAGCTATTCCACCAGGAAACATCAACACTGACGAGGAGACATACTGAGTGGTTTAGACCACCCAGAGGGAACCGCAGCGCATGAAAGGCAACACGTGTTGCCCTAAAAGGGCTATGAAACCATAGGAAGGGACACCGACGTGGCCCCTTAGGCACATGAAGGCCGCCGACACGTCATGGCATCCGTCCCGCGTATCGTCCAACACCGCCGAGGAGACAGGACCCATGTCCAGAGCGGGTCCTCACGCATGAAATGAATTCTCTTTAGGTGGTCATTGTCTTTACATACCGGACACAACAACATATGACAAACCCCACCTCAACGTCCTTCCTTTCAAGGCACGCCGCACGCACCAAGACGGGCCCCGAGGCCCCTTCAAATCGCCTCACTAGGATTCCATTGTCTGGACGCGATTGTCAGTCCGTAGGATCTCACAGGCGACAAACCCCACCCATCTCATTGTCATCGGTTTTATGGCGCACCACCTCGGGCAAGACAAGACCCTAGCACGGGAAGAATCATCAGGAATTCAGGGCATTGCGTCGATGCCATTTTCCATGTCACTGGGCATGTCATTGGGTGGCTCTAGGCACGCAGGACAAGACCCACGCCCAGGGGGGTCGCCGACCACTCCCCCCCTAAAGAGACATTTATGCATTTCCAGCTATCCCACCAGGAAACATCAACACTGACGAGGAGACATACTGATGGGTTTAGACCACCCTGAGGGCACCACAGCGCATGAAAGACAACACGTGTTGCCCTAAAAGAGCTATGAAACCATAGGAAGGGCCACCGACGTGACCCCTTATGCACATGAAGGCCACCGACAAGTCATGGCATCCATCCCGCGTATCGTCGATCACCGCCGAGAAGACACGCCCCATGTCCAGAGCGGGTCCTCACTCATGAAAAGAATTCTCTTTAGGTGGTAATTGTAATTACATACAGGACCCAACAACATATGAAAAACCCCACCTCGACGTCCTTCCTTTCAAGGCACGTCGCATCCACCAAGACATGCCCCGAGGCCACTTCAAATCGTCTCACTCGGATGGCTTTGTCTCCACGCGATTGTCAGTTCGTCGGACCTGACACGCGACGAACCCCGTCTCATTGTCATCGCTTTTATGGGGCACTACCGCGGGCAAGACAAGCCCCAAGCACAGGAGGAATCATCTAGAGGCCATTTTTCCATGTCTGTGGGCATGTCACTGGGTGGCTCTGGGCACGCAGGACAAGACCCACGCCCAGGGGGGGTCGCCGACCACTCCCCCCCTAAAGAGACATTTCTGCATTTCCAGCTCTCCCACCAGGAAACATCAGCACTGACGAGGAGACATACTGAGTGGTTCAGACCACCCAGAGGGAACCGCAGCGCATGAAAGACAACACGTGTTTCCCTAAAAGAGCTATGAAACCATAGGAACGGCAACCGACGTGACCCCTTAGGCACGTGAAGGCCGCCGACACGTCATGGCATCCTTCCCGCGTATCGTCGACCACCGCCGAGAAGACAGACCCCATGTCCAGAGCGGGTCCTCACGCATGAAATGAATTCTCTTTAGGTGGTCGGTGTCGTTACATACCGAACCCAACAACATATGACAAACCCCAGCTCGGCGTCCTTCCTTTCAAGGCACCCCGCATCCACCAAGACAAGCCTCGAGGCCCCTTCAAATCGTCTCACTCGGATGGCATTGTCTCCACGCGATTGTCGGTACGTAGGACCTCACACGCGACGAACCCCGGCTCATTGTCAAAGCTTTTAAGGCGCACTACCCCGGAGAAGACAAGCCCCAAGCACCGGACGAATCATCACGCATTGATGGCATTGTCTAGAGGCCATTTTTCCATGTCCGTGGGCATGTCACTGGGTGGCTCGAGGCACGCAGGACAAGACCCACGCCCAGGGGGGGTCGCCGACCACTACCCCCCTAAAGAGACATTTATGCATTTACAGCTATCCCACCAGGAAACATCAGCACTGACGAGGAGACATACTGAGTGGTTTAGACCACCCAGAGGGCACCCCAACTCATGAAAGACAACGCGAGTTGCCCTAAAAGAGCTATGAAACCATAGGAACGGCCACCGACGTGACCCCTTAGGCACATGAAGGCCGCCGGCACGTCATGGCATCCGTCCCGCGTGTCGTCGACCACCGCCGAGAAGACAACCCCATGTCCAGAGCGGGTCCTCACGCATGAAACGAATTCTATTTAGGTGGTCATGGACGTTACATACCGGACCCAACAAGATATGGCAAACCCCAGCTCGGCGTCCTTCCTTTCAAGGCACCCCGCATCCACCAATGCAAGCCCCGATGCCCCTTCAAATCGTCTCACTCGGATGGAATTGTCTCCACGCGATTGTCAGTACGTAGGACCTGACACGCGACGAACCCCGACTCATTTTCAAAGCTTTGATGGCGCACTACCCCGGACAAGACAAGCCCCAAGCACCGGACGAATCATCAAGCATTCATGGGATTGTCTAGAGGCCATTTTTCCATGTCCGTGGGCATGTCATTGGGTGGCTCTGGGCACGCAGGACAAGACCCACGCCCAGGGGGGGTCGCCGACCACTCCCCCCCTAAAGAGACATTTATGCATTTCCAGCTATCCCACCAGGAAACATCATCAGTGACGAGGAGACATACTGAGGGGTTTAGACATCCCAGAGGTCAGTGCAGCGCATGAAAGACAACACGTGTTGCCCTAAAAGAGCTATGAAACCATAGGAACGACCACCGACGTGACCCCTTAGGCACTTGAAGGCCGCCGACACGTCATGGCATCCGTCCCGCGTATCGTCGATCACCGCCGAGAAGACATGCCCCATGTCCACAGCGGGTCCTCACGCATGAAATGAATTCTCATCAGGTGGTGATTGTCGTTACATATAGGACCCAACAACATTTCACCAACCACCACCTCCATGTCTTTCCTTTTAAGGCACACCGCATCCACCAAGACAAGCCCCGAGGCCCCTTCAAATCGCCTCACCCGGATGGCATTGTCTCCACGCGATTGTCAGTACGTAGGACCTGACACGTGACGAACCCCGGCTCATTGTCATCGCTTTCATGGCGCAATACCCCGGACAAGACAAGCCCCAAGCACCGGACGAATCACCAAGCATTCATGGCATTGTCTAGAGGCCATTTTTTCATGTCCGTGGGCATGTCATTGGGTGGATCTGGGCGCGCAGGACAAGACCCACGCCCAGGGGGGGGTCGCCGACCACTCCCCCCCCCCCCTGAAGAGACATTTATGCATTTCCAGCTATCCCACCAGGAAACATCAACAGTGACGAGGAGACATACTGAGGGGTTTAGACGTCCCAGAGGGCAGCGCAGCGCATGAAAGACCACACGTGTGGCACTGAAAAACCTATGAAAACGTAGGAATGACCACCGACGTGACCCCTTAAGCGCAGGAAGGCCACCCACACGTCGTGGCATCCGTCCGACGTATCGTCCATCACCGGGGACATGACAAAACCCATGTCCCAAGTCCGTCCTCACGCAAGAATTGAATTTTATTTTGGTGATTGTCCTTACATACAGGAAACGACAACATATGACAAACCCCAGCTCAATGCCTTTCCATAGGCTGATTGCAAACCCCAAGCCCGCGCCGAATCATCCCACTTGGATGGCATTCTCAATCTCAGCCATTGGGGTCTCACTCGCTACAAACCCCAGCTCAAAGTCTTTCCTTTCAAAGTGCACCGCTTCCCACAAGCGAAGCCCCGAGTCCACTTCAAATAGTCTCGC
>CAUJRU010003413.1:0-12500 GCA_963277665.1 Viscum album | reverse complement strand
CGGTGGTCATTCCTACGTTTTCATAGGTTTTTCAGTGCCACACGTGTGGTCTTTCATGCGCTGCGCTGCCCTCTGGGACGTCTAAACCCCTCAGTATGTCTCCTCGTCACTGTTGATGTTTCCTGGTGGGATAGCTGGAAATGCATAAATGTCTCTTCAGGGGGGGGGGGGGAGTGGTCGGCGACCCCCCCCTGGGCGTGGGTCTTGTCCTGCGCGCCCAGATCCACCCAATGACATGCCCACGGACATGAAAAAATGGCCTCTAGACAATGCCATGAATGCTTGGTGATTCGTCCGGTGCTTGGGGCTTGTCTTGTCCGGGGTATTGCGCCATGAAAGCGATGACAATGAGCCGGGGTTCGTCACGTGTCAGGTCCTACGTACTGACAATCGCGTGGAGACAATGCCATCCGGGTGAGGCGATTTGAAGGGGCCTCGGGGCTTGTCTTGGTGGATGCGGTGTGCCTTAAAAGGAAAGACATGGAGGTGGTGGTTGGTGAAATGTTGTTGGGTCCTATATGTAACGACAATCACCACCTGATGAGAATTCATTTCATGCGTGAGGACCCGCTGTGGACATGGGGCATGTCTTCTCGGCGGTGATCGACGATACGCGGGACGGATGCCATGACGTGTCGGCGGCCTTCAAGTGCCTAAGGGGTCACGTCGGTGGTCGTTCCTATGGTTTCATAGCTCTTTTAGGGCAACACGTGTTGTCTTTCATGCGCTGCACTGACCTCTGGGATGTCTAAACCCCTCAGTATGTCTCCTCGTCACTGATGATGTTTCCTGGTGGGATAGCTGGAAATGCATAAATGTCTCTTTAGGGGGGGAGTGGTCGGCGACCCCCCCTGGGCGTGGGTCTTGTCCTGCGTGCCCAGAGCCACCCAATGACATGCCCACGGACATGGAAAAATGGCCTCTAGACAATCCCATGAATGCTTGATGATTCGTCCGGTGCTTGGGGCTTGTCTTGTCCGGGGTAGTGCGCCATCAAAGCTTTGAAAATGAGTCGGGGTTCGTCGCGTGTCAGGTCCTACGTACTGACAATCGCGTGGAGACAATTCCATCCGAGTGAGACGATTTGAAGGGGCATCGGGGCTTGCATTGGTGGATGCGGGGTGCCTTGAAAGGAAGGACGCCGAGCTGGGGTTTGCCATATCTTGTTGGGTCCGGTATGTAACGTCCATGACCACCTAAATAGAATTCGTTTCATGCGTGAGGACCCGCTCTGGACATGGGGTTGTCTTCTCGGCGGTGGTCGACGACACGCGGGACGGATGCCATGACGTGCCGGCGGCCTTCATGTGCCTAAGGGGTCACGTCGGTGGCCGTTCCTATGGTTTCATAGCTCTTTTAGGGCAACTCGCGTTGTCTTTCATGAGCTGGGGTGCCCTCTGGGTGGTCTAAACCACTCAGTATGTCTCCTCGTCAGTGCTGATGTTTCCTGGTGGGATAGCTGTAAATGCATAAATGTCTCTTTAGGGGGGTAGTGGTCGGCGACCCCCCCTGGGCGTGGGTCTTGTCCTGCGTGCCTCGAGCCACCCAGTGACATGCCCACGGACATGGAAAAATGGCCTCTAGACAATGCCATCAATGCGTGATGATTCGTCCGGTGCTTGGGGCTTGTCTTCTCCGGGGTAGTGCGCCTTAAAAGCTTTGACAATGAGCCGGGGTTCGTCGCGTGTGAGGTCCTACGTACCGACAATCGCGTGGAGACAATGCCATCCGAGTGAGACGATTTGAAGGGGCCTCGAGGCTTGTCTTGGTGGATGCGGGGTGCCTTGAAAGGAAGGACGCCGAGCTGGGGTTTGTCATATGTTGTTGGGTTCGGTATGTAACGACACCGACCACCTAAAGAGAATTCATTTCATGCGTGAGGACCCGCTCTGGACATGGGGTCTGTCTTCTCGGCGGTGGTCGACGATACGCGGGAAGGATGCCATGACGTGTCGGCGGCCTTCACGTGCCTAAGGGGTCACGTCGGTTGCCGTTCCTATGGTTTCATAGCTCTTTTAGGGCAACACGTGTTGTCTTTCATGCGCTGCGGTTCCCTCTGGGTGGTCTGAACCACTCAGTATGTCTCCTCGTCAGTGCTGATGTTTCCTGGTGGGAGAGCTGGAAATGCAGAAATGTCTCTTTAGGGGGGGAGTGGTCGGCGACCCCCCCTGGGCGTGGGTCTTGTCCTGCGTGCCCAGAGCCACCCAGTGACATGCCCACAGACATGGAAAAATGGCCTCTAGATGATTCCTCCTGTGCTTGGGGCTTGTCTTGCCCGCGGTAGTGCCCCATAAAAGCGATGACAATGAGACGGGGTTCGTCGCGTGTCAGGTCCGACGAACTGACAATCGCGTGGAGACAAAGCCATCCGAGTGAGACGATTTGAAGTGGCCTCGGGGCATGTCTTGGTGGATGCGACGTGCCTTGAAAGGAAGGACGTCGAGGTGGGGTTTTTCATATGTTGTTGGGTCCTGTATGTAATTACAATTACCACCTAAAGAGAATTCTTTTCATGAGTGAGGACCCGCTCTGGACATGGGGCGTGTCTTCTCGGCGGTGATCGACGATACACGGGATGGATGCCATGACTTGTCGGTGGCCTTCATGTGCATAAGGGGTCACGTCGGTGGCCCTTCCTATGGTTTCATAGCTCTTTTAGGGCAACACGTGTTGTCTTTCATGCGCTGTGGTGCCCTCAGGGTGGTCTAAACCCATCAGTATGTCTCCTCGTCAGTGTTGATGTTTCCTGGTGGGATAGCTGGAAATGCATAAATGTCTCTTTAGGGGGGGAGTGGTCGGCGACCCCCCTGGGCGTGGGTCTTGTCCTGCGTGCCTAGAGCCACCCAATGACATGCCCAGTGACATGGAAAATGGCATCGACGCAATGCCCTGAATTCCTGATGATTCTTCTCGTGCTAGGGTCTTGTCTTGCCCGAGGTGGTGCGCCATAAAACCGATGACAATGAGATGGGTGGGGTTTGTCGCCTGTGAGATCCTACGGACTGACAATCGCGTCCAGACAATGGAATCCTAGTGAGGCGATTTGAAGGGGCCTCGGGGCCCGTCTTGGTGCGTGCGGCGTGCCTTGAAAGGAAGGACGTTGAGGTGGGGTTTGTCATATGTTGTTGTGTCCGGTATGTAAAGACAATGACCACCTAAAGAGAATTCATTTCATGCGTGAGGACCCGCTCTGGACATGGGTCCTGTCTCCTCGGCGGTGTTGGACGATACGCGGGACGGATGCCATGACGTGTCGGCGGCCTTCATGTGCCTAAGGGGCCACGTCGGTGTCCCTTCCTATGGTTTCATAGCCCTTTTAGGGCAACACGTGTTGCCTTTCATGCGCTGCGGTTCCCTCTGGGTGGTCTAAACCACTCAGTATGTCTCCTCGTCAGTGTTGATGTTTCCTGGTGGAATAGCTGGAAATGCATAAATGTCTCTTTAGGGGGGGAGTGGTCGGCGACCCCCCCTGGGCGTGGGTCTTGTCCTGCGTGCCGAGAGCCACCCACAGACATGCCCAGTGACATGGAAAATGGCATCGACGCAATGCCATGAATTCCTGATGATTCGTCCCGTGCTTGGGGCTTGTCTTGCCCGAGGTAGTGCGCCCTAAAAACGATGGCAATGAGACGGGGTTTGTCGCATGTGCGATCCTGCGGACTGACAGTCGCGTCCAGACAATGGCATCCGAGTGAGACGATTTGAAGGGGCCTCAGGGCCCGTCTTGGTGCATGCGGCGTGCCTTGAAAGGAAGGACGTCGAGGTGGGGTTTTTCATATGTTGTCGTGTCCCGTATGTAATGACAATGACCACCTAAAGAGAATTCATTTCATGCGCGAGGACCCGCTCTGGACATGGGGCCTGTCTTCTCGGCGGCGTTGGATGCTACCCGCGACGAATGCTACTACGTGTCGGCGGCCTTGATGTGCCTAAGGGGTCACATCAGTGGCTGTTCCTATGGTTTCATATCTCTTTTAGGGCAACACGTGTTGTCTTTCATGCGCTGTGGTGCCCACAGGGTTGTCTAAACCCATCAGTATGTCTCCTCGTCAGTGCTGATGTTTCCTGGTGGGACAGCTGGAAATGCATAAATGTCTCTTTAGGGGGGGAGTGGTCGGCGACCCCCCCTGGGCGTGGGTCTTGTCCTGCGTGCCCAGAGCCACCCAGTGACATGCCCACGGACATGGAAAAACAGCCTCCGGACAAAGCAAAGACAGCTTGATGATTCGTCCGGTGCTTGGGGCTTGTCTTGTTCGAGGTAGTGCGCCATAAAAGTGATGACAATGAGCCGGGTTTCGTCGCGTGTCAGGTCCTCCGTACTGACAATCAGGTGGAGACAACGCCATCCGGGTGAGAGGATTTGAAGGGGCCTCAGGGCTTGCCTTGGTGGATGCGGTGTGCCTTGAATGGAAGGACAATGAGGTGGGGTTTGTCATATGTTGTTGGGTCCGGTATGTAATGACAATGACCGCCTAAAGAGAATTCCTTTCATGCGTGGGGACCCGCTCTGGACATGGGGCGTGTCTTCGCTGTGGTGATGGACGATACGTGGGACGGATGCCATGACGTGTCGGCGGCCTTCATGTGCCTAAGGGGTCACGTCGGTGGCCCTTCCTATGGTTTCATAGCTCTTTTAGGGCAACACGTGTTGCCTTTCATGCGCTGCCCTGCCCTCAGGGTGGTCTAAACCCATCAGTATGTCTCCTCGTCGGTGTTGATGTTTCCTGGTGGAATAGCTGGAAATGCATAAATGTCTCTTTAGGGGGGGAGTGGTCGGCGACCCCCCCGGGCGTGGGTCTTGTCTTGCGTGCCTAGAGCCACCCAATGTGATGCCCATTGACATGCAAAATGACATCGACGTAATGCCATGAATGCCTGATGATTCGTCCCGTGCTTGGGGCTTGTCTTGCCCGAGGTAGTGCGCCATAAAAACGATGACAATGGGATGGTGTTTGTCGCCTTCGAGATCCTGCGGACTGACAGTCGCGTTCAGACAATGGCATCCGAGTGAGACGATTTGAAGGGGTCTCGGGGCCCGTCTTGGTGCATGCGGCGTTTCTTGAAAGGAAGGACGTCGAGGTGGGGTTTGTCACATGTTGTTGTGTTCGGAATGTAAAGACAATGACCGCCTAAAGATAATTCATTTCATGCGCGGGGACCCGCTCTGGACATGGGTCCTGTCTTCTCGGCGGTGTTGGATGATACCCGGGACGGATGCCATGACGTGTCGGCGGCCTTCGTGTGCCTAAGGGGTCACTTTGGTGGCTGTTCGTATGGATTCGTAGCTCTTTAAGGGCAACACGTGCTGTCTTTCATGCGTTGTGGTGCCCATTGGGTTGTCTGAACCCATCAGTATGTGTCCTCGTCAGTGCTGATGTTTCCTGGTGGGACAGCTGGAAATGCATAAATGTCTCTTTAGGGGGGGAGTGGTCGGCGACCCCCCCTGGGCGTGGGTCTTGTCCTGCGTGCCCAGAGCCACCCAGTGACATGCCCACGAACATGGAAAAACGACCTCCAGACAAATCCATGAAAGCTTGATTATTCGTACGGTGCTTGGGGCTTGTCTTGTCTGAGGTAATGCGTCATAAAAGTGATGACAATGAGCCGGGGTGCGTCGCGTGTCAGGTCCGACGTACTGACAATCACGTGGAGACAACGCCATCCGAGTGAGACGATTTGAAGGGACCTCGGGTCTTGCCTTGGTGGATGCGGTGTGCCTTGCAAGGAAGGACGACGTGGTGGGGTTTGTCATATGTTGTTGGGTACGGTATGTATTGACAATGACCGCCTAAAGATAATTCCTTTGAGGCGTGAGGACCAGCTCTGGACATGGGGCGTGTCTTCTCTGCGGTGATGGACGAGACGCGGGGCGGATGCCATGACGTGTCGGCGGCCTTCATGTGCCTAAGGGGTCACGTCGGTGGCCCTTCCTATGGTTTCATAGCTCTTTTAGGGCAACCCGTGTTGTCTTTCATGCACTGCAGTGCCCTTAGGGTGGTCTAAACCCATCAGTATGTCTCCTCGTCACTGTTGATGTTTCCTGGTGGTATAGCTGGAAATGCATAAATGTCTCTTTAGGGGGGGAGTGGTCGGCGACCCCCCCTGGGCGTGGGTCTTGTCCTGCGTGCCTAGAGCCACCCAATGACATGCCGAGTGACATGGAAAATGGCATCGACGCAGTGCCATGAATTCCTGATGATTCGTCTCGTGCTTGGGGCTTGTCTTGCCCGAGGTAGTGCGCCCTAAAAACGATGACAATGAGATGGGGTTTGTCGCATGTGTGATCCTGCGGACTGACAGTCGTGTCCAGACAATGGCATCCGAGTGAGACGATTTGAAGGGGCCTCGAGGCCCGTCTTGGTGCGTGTGGCGTGCCTTGAAAGGAAGGACGTTGCGGTGGGGTTTGTCATCTGTTGTCGTGTCCCGTATGTAATGACAATGACCACCTAAAGAGAATTCATTTCATGCGTGAGGACCCTCTCTGGACATGGGGCCTGTCTTCTCGGCGGTGTTGGACGCTACCCGGGATGAATGCTACTACGTGTCGGCGGCCTTCATGTGCCTAAGGGGTCACATCGGTGGCTGTTCCTACGGTTTCATATATCTTTTAGGGCAACACGTGTTGACTTTCATGCGCTGTGGTGCTCACAGGGTTGTCTAAACCCTCCAGTATGTCTCCTCGTCAGTGCTGATGTTTCCTGGTGGGACAGCTGGAAAGGCATAAATGTCTCTTTAGGGGGGGAGTGGTCGGCGACCCCCCCTGGGCGTGGGTCTTGTCCTGCGTGCCCAGAGCCACCTAGTGACATGCCCACGGACATGGAAAAATGGCCTCCAGACAAATCCATGAAAGCTTGAGGATTCATACGGTGCTTGGGGATTGTCTTGTCTGAGGTAATGCGCCATAAAAGTGATGACAATGAGCCGGGGTGCGTCGCGTGTCAGGTCCGAGGTACTGACAATCACGTGGAGACAACGCCACCCGAGTGGGACGATTTGAAGGGGCATCGGGGCTTGCCTTGGAGGATGCGGTGTGCCTTGCAAGGAAGGACGACGTGGTGGGGTTTGTCATATGTTGTTGGGTACGGTATGTAATGACAATGACCGCCTAAAGATAATTCATTTCATGCGTGAGGACCCGCTCTGGACATGGGGCGTGTCTTCTCTGCGGTGATGGACGAGACGCGGGACGGATGTCATGACGTGTCGGCGGCCTTCATGTGCCTAAGGGGTCACGTCGGTGGCCCTTCCTATGGTTTCATAGCTCTTTTAGGGCAACCTGTGTTGTCTTTCATGCACTGCGGTGCCCTTAGGGTGGTCTAAACCCCTCAGTATGTCTCCTCGTCACTTTTGATGTTTCCTGGTGGAATAGCTGGAAATGCATAAATGTCTCTTTAGGGGGGGAGTGGTCGGCGACCCCCCCTGGGCGTGGGTCTTGTCCTGCGTGCCTAGAGCCACCCGATGACATGCCCAGTGACATGGAAAATGGCATCGACGCAATGCCATGAATTCTTGATGATTCGTCCCGTGCTTGGGGCTTGTCTTTCCCGAGGTAGTGCGCCCTAAAAACGATGACAATGAGATGGGTTTTGTCGCATGTGTGATCTTGCGGGCTGACAGTCGTTTCTAGACAAAGGCATCCGAGTGAGACGATTTGAAGGGGCCTCGAGGCCCGTCTTGGTGCATGCGGTGTGCCTTGAAAGGAAGGACGTTGAGGTGTGGTTATTCATGTGTTTTCGTGTCCCGTATGTAATGATAATGACCACCTAAAGAGAATTCATTTCATGCGTGAGGACCCTCTCTGGACATGGGGCCTGTCTTCTCGGCGGTGTTGGACGCTACCCGGGATGGATGCTAGTACGTGATGGCGGCCTTGATGTGCCTAAGGGGTCACATTGGTGGCTATTCCTATGGTTTCATATCTCTTTTAGGGCAACACGTGTTGTCTTTCATGCGCTGTGGTGCCCACAGGGTTGTCTGAACCCATCAGTATGTCTCCTCGTCAGTGCTGATGTTTCCTGGTGGGACAGCTGGAAATGCATAAATGTCTCTTTAGGGGGGGAGTGGTCGGCGACCCCCCCTGGGCGTGGGTCTTGTCCTGTGTGCCCAGAGCCACCCAGTGACATGCCCACGGACATGGAAAAACGGCCTCCAGACGAATCCATGAAAGCCTGATGATTCGTACGGTGCTTGGGGCTTGTCTTGTCTGAGGTAATGCGCCATAAAAGTGATGACAATGAGCTGGGGTGCGTCGCGTGTCAGACCCACGCCGAGTGACGTGGAAAATGGCATCGACGCAATGCCAAGAATTCCTGATGATTTGTCCCGTGCTTCGGGCTTGTCTTGCCCGAGGTAGTGCGCCATAAAAACGATGACAATGAGATGGGGTTTGTCGCGTGTGTGAGGTCCGACGTACTGACGATCACGTGGAGACAACGGCATCCGAGTGAGACGATTTGAAGGGGCCTCGGGGCTTGCCTTGGTGGATGCGGTGTGCCTTGCAAGGAAGGACGATGTGGTGGGGTTTGTCATATGTTGTTGGGTACGGTATGTATTGACAATGACCACCTAAAGATAATTCCTTTGAGGCGTGAGGACTCGCTCTGGACATGGGGCGCGTCTTCTCTGCGGTGATGGACGAGACGCGGGACGGATGCCATGACGTGTCGGCGGCCTTCATGTGCCTAAGGGGTCACGTCGGTGGCCCTTCCTATGGTTTCATAGCTCTTTTAGGGCAACCCGTGTTGTCTTTCATGCACTGCGGTGCCCTTAGGGTGGTCTAAACCCATCAGTATGTCTCCTCGTCACTGTTGATGTTTCCTGGTGGTATAGCTGGAAATGCATAAATGTCTCTTTAGGGGGGGAGTGGTCGGCGACCCCCCCTGGGCGTGGGTCTTGTCCTGCGTGCCTAGAGCCACCCACTGACATGCCGAGTGACATGGAAAATGGCATCGACGCAGTGCCATGAATTTCTGATGATTCGTCCCGTGCTTGGGGCTTGTCTTGCCCGAGGTAGTGCGCCCTAAAAACGATGACAATGAGATGGGGTTTGTTGCATGTGTGATCCTGCGGACTGACAGTCGTGTCCAGACAATGGCATCCGAGTGAGACGATTTGAAGGGGCCTCGAGGCCCGTCTTGGTGCGTGTGGCGTGCCTTGAAAGGAAGGACGTTGCGGTGGGGTTTGTCATCTGTTGTCGTGTCCCGTATGTAATGACAATGACCACCTAAAGAGAATTCATTTCATGCGTGAGGACCCTCTCTGGACATGGGGCCTGTCTTCTCGGCGGTGTTGGACGCTACCCGGGATGAATGCTACTACGTGTCGGCGGCCTTCATGTGCCTAAGGGGTCACATCGGTGGCTGTTCCTATGGTTTCATATATCTTTTAGGGCAACACGTGTTGTCTTTCATGCGCTGTGGTGCCCACAGGGTTGTCTAAACCCGTTAGTATGTCTCCTCGTCAGTGCTGATGTTTCCTGGTGGGACAGCTGAAAATGCATAAATGTCTCTTTAGGGGGGGAGTGGTCGGCGACCCCCCCTGGGCGTGGGTCTTGTCCTGCGTGCCCAGAGCCACCTAGTGACATGCCCACGGACATGGAAAAATGGCCTCCAGACAAATCCATGAAAGCTTGAGGATTCATACGGTGCTTGGGGCTTGTCTTGTCTGAGGTAATGCGCCATAAAAGTGATGACAATGAGCCGGGGTGCGTCGCGTGTCAGGTCCGACGTACTGACAATCACGTGGAGACAACGCCACCCGAGTGGGACGATTTGAAGGGGCATCGGGGCTTGCCTTGGAGGATGCGGTGTGCCTTGCAAGGAAGGACGACGTGGTGGGGTTTGTCATATGTTGTTGGGTACGGTATGTAATGACAATGACCGCCTCAAGATAATTCCTTTCATGCGTGAGGACCCGCTCTGGACATGGGGCGTGTCTTCTCTGCGGTGATGGACGAGACGCGGGACGGATGCCATGACGTGTCGGCGGCCTTCATGTGCCTAAGGGGTCACGTCGGTGGCCCTTCCTATGGTTTCATAGCTCTTTTAGGGCAACCCGTGTTGTCTTTCATGCACTGCGGTGCCCTTAGGGTGGTCTAAACCCATCAGTATGTCTCCTCGTCAATGTTGATGTTTCCTGGTGGAATAGCTGGAAATGCATAAATGTCTCTTTAGGGGGGGGAGTGGTCGGCGACCCCCCCTGGGCGTGGGTCTTGTCCTGCGTGCCTAGAGCCACCTGATGACATGCCCAGTGACATGGAAAATGGCATGGACGCAATGCCATGAATTCTCGATGATTCGTCCCGTGCTTGGGGCTTGTCTTTCCCGAGGTAGTGCGCCCTAAAAACGATGACAACGAGATGGGGTTTGTCGCATGTGTGATCTTGCGGGCTGATAGTCGTTTCCAGACAATGGCATCCGAGTGAGACGATTTGAAGGGGCCTCGAGGCCCGTCTTGGTGCATGCGGCGTGCCTTGAAGGGAAGGACGTTGAGGTGGGGTCATACCTCAAACATTGCAGATTTGGTTGGTGATGCAACCTTGTTGATCCTTCCATTAGTCATATGCTTGTCTCAAAGATCAGGTTGTGCATGTACAATGGACAAACTAATCGAACGGAATTGAATGTTCGGGACGACGGTTTGGGCTTGTGTTGGGGTCTGAGTGGTGAGCTCAGTCATACCTCAAACAATGCAGATGTTGTTGGTGATTCTACATGTCTGATCCTTCCACTAGTCATATGCTTGTCTCAAAGATTAGGTCCTGCATGATCAGTTGTGTGGGTTGATGGTTGCGCTTATGCGATTGTGTGGGAGTGGTGGATGGTTGTCAAGATACCGCGGTCTCCCTTTTTTGGGAAGGGAACGTTGGTCTCGTTGGCTCTAGGGGGTTGGGTATATCAATCCTTCCCTTGTGTCATGCATAGCGGGCTTTCCCTGCCTTCATGTGCTGCATTGTGATGCCTCTCGGGTTGCATCCCTCGAGGCGTCACGATCAGCTGTGTGGGTTGATGGTTGTGCTTACGCGATTGTGTGGGAGTGGTGGATGGTTGTCAAGATACTGCGGTCTCCCTTTTTTGGGAAGGGAACGTTGGTCTCGTTGGCACCCTCATCCGTAAGTGGGGGTTTAATTTCTCCTCGCTTTCATTTGGTCCTTGTGCATGTTTCCATGTGAATGATGGAACACGGTTTGGCTTGGTTGGATATCCGTTGAGAACACTAGTCATATGCTTGTCTCAAAGATCAGTCTGTGCATGTACAGGGACAAACTAATCGAAGATGGTGATACTGTGAAGGGTCTCAGTAAATCAGGGACAAGTCTGACGTTCTCCTCGGTTTTACATCAAGCGAAGAATGTGTATCTATTGTTTCTGCAAGATACACGAGCGTCATGCAGAGATGATGACTCATTAAGGGGAATCCTGTCGATTTGGGAAGATGATTTGGGCTTGTGTTGGGGTGTGAGTGGTCTGCTCAGTCATACCTCAAACATTGCAGATGTGGTTGGTGATGCTACCTGGCTGATCCTACCATTAGTCATATGCTTGTCTCAAAGATCAGGTTGTGCATTTACAAAGGATAAACTAATCGAACGGAATTGAATGTTCGGGATGATGGTTTGGGCTTGTGTTGGGGTCTGAGTGGTCTGCTCAGTTATACCACAAACAATGCAGATGTTGTTGGTAATGCTACATGGTTGATCCTTCCACTAGTCATATGCTTGTCTCAAAGATCAGTTAGTGCATGTACAGGGACAAACTAATCGAAAGATGGTGATACTGTGAAGGGTCTCATTAAATCAGTGACACGGCTGACTTTCTCCTCGGTTATACATCAAGCGAAGAATCCCCAGGTGGGTGAGCTCCACCTAGAAGATCCTCACTTGTCCCATCGGAGTTCTCCCTGTTGGTAGTGGAATTTTGTTAGTGCTGATATACGGGCCCTGTTTATATGCTTGGGTTGAATTCTCTCGCACAATTGCGGTTTTGAGCATCATGCAGAGGTGAAGACTCATTAATTGGGTTCCTGTCGATTTGGGAAGACGGTTTGGGATTGTGTTGGGGTCTGAGTGGTCTGCTCAGTCATACCTCAAACATTGCAGATGTTGTTGGTGGTGCAACCTGTCTGATCCTTCCATTAGTCATATGCTTGTCTCAAAAATCAGGTTGTGCATGTACAAAGGACAAACTAATCGAACGGAATTGAATGTTCGAGACGACGGTTTGGGCTTGTGTTGGGGTCTGAGTGGTGAGCTCAGTCATACCTCAAACAATGCAGATGTTGTTGGTGATGCTACATGGCTGATCCTTCCACTAGTCATATGCTTGTCTCAAAGGTCAGGTCCTGCATGATCAGTTGTGTGGGTTGATGGTTGCGCTTATGCGATTGTGTGGGAGTGGTGGATGGTGGTCAAGATACTGCGGTCTCCCTTTTTTGGGAAGGGAACGTTGGTCTCGTTGGCTCTAGGGGGTTGGGTATATCAATCCTTCCCTTGTGTCATGCAT
>CAUJRU010003412.1:30775-49468 GCA_963277665.1 Viscum album | reverse complement strand
AATTGTGCGAGAGAATTCAACCCAAGCATATAGACGGGGCCCCTACATCAGCACCAAAAAAATTCCACTACCAACAGGGAGAACTCCAAAGGGACAAGTGAGGGTCTTCTAGGTGGAGCTCACCCACCTGGGGATTCTTCGCTTGAGATATAACCGAGGAGAAAGTCACCCCTGGCACTGATTTAATGAGACCCGTCACAGTATCACCATCTTTCGATTAGTTTGTCCTTTACATGCGGGACCTGATCTTTGAGACAGGCATATGACTAGTGGAAGGATCAGCCATGTAGCATCACCAACAACATCTGCATTGTTTGGGGTATGACTGAGCTGACCACTCAGACCCCAACACAAGCCCAAACCGTCGTCCCGAACATTCAATTCTGTTCGATTAGTTTGTCCTTTGTACATGCACAACCTGATCTTTGAGACAAGCATATGACTAATGGAAGGATCAGCCAGGTAGCATCACCAACCACATCTGCAATGTTTGAGGTATGACTGAGCAGACCACTCAGACCCCAACACAAGCCCCAACCATCTTCCCAAATCGACAGGATTCCCCTTAATGAGTCATCACCTCCGCATGACGCTCGTGTATCTTGCAGAAACAGTAGATACACATTCTCAAGCCACCCTTATGAACATCATCACCCAAGGCATGACTGAGGAGGAAGGCACCCCAACTTGTCCAATAATGAACCATGGAAATCGTTACCCTGTTGGTGTGAGTCTCTTAGGACACAAATAACTCGCACGTGGCCCCGACAATGCGTTGAGCAAAGCACTCCCACCAATCATTGCCCAAGGCAGCTTGCTATGGTTCGCATGGAATATCGCTGAATGAGAAATTTAGGAGCACGCTCTCGCATCCTGGTGATACCGACAGTTTCGCGCTTGAACCACTACCAAAATTCCACAACGCTCCAGAGAAGGTGAGGAAAAGGCGGTACAGCAAGGGACGACAAAGGAACCCAATCCCACCATGCCTCCCACATCCCAACATCTGCAAGAACTCAACCACACTCAGTGGATTTTAAGCAAAGCCCGACCCGCAACGCTCCATGAAAGGTGAGGAAAAAGGTGGGTACGACAGGACGGGGAAACAACCCAATCCCGCCCATACCCCCCACATCCCACCAGTGAGGGAAAAGGTAGGAACGTCAGGGGATGAGGAGGGAAACCCCCATCCCGCCGTGCCTCCCACATCTCACATTCCGTAGGAACTCAACCGCCATGAGGCAGCTTTTAAGCAGACGAACCAGCAACGCTCAAGAGACGTCGAGGAAAAGGAGTCATGGTAGGTACGGGGGTCCTATGTCCCGCCGCGCCGCCCACATCCCACCATCCACAGGATCCCACAAACCGTGAGGCGGTATTTAAGCACCCAGCCCGCAATGCTCCACAGACGGGGAGGAAAAGGCAGGCACGTCAGGGGACGGGGCAAAAACCCAATCCCGCCGCGCCCCCCACATCCCACCATCCGCAGCAACTCAACCACCCTGAGGCAGCTTTTAAGCAAGCAAAGCCGCACTGCTCTAGAGAAGGCGAGGGAAGGGCAGGAGCGTCGAGGGACGACAAAGGAACACCAACCCACCATGCCTCCCACATCCCACCATCCAAGGAACTCCGCCACCAACAGGTGGCCTTTTAAGCAAGCCCGAACCGCAACGCTCCATGAAAGGTGAGGAAAAAGGCGGGCACGGCATGAGACTGGGCAAAAACCCATTCTTTCCAATGCCCCCCACATCCCACCGGTGAGGAAAAGGAATTACAGCGTCCCACCGCCATGCTTCCCACATCCCACCTTCCGAAGGAACTCAACCGCCGTGAGGCAGATTTTAAGCAGACGAACCCACAACGCTCCAGGGACGTTGAGGAAAAGGAGTCATGACAGGAACAGAGGCCCTATGTCCCGCCGCACCCCCCACATCCCACCATTCAAAAGAACTCAACCACCGTTGCGAAACTTTTAACCAAGAACCAGGACACCAACCATGCTCATCTATCATCATCCCATCCAAGTTATATCTGTCTAGTATCGCATCGTCTTTTTAGCAAGCCCTTGGAACCCGAAACCAAAATTGTGCGAGAGAATTCAACCCAAGCATATAGACGGGGCCCGTACATCAGCACCAACAAAATTCCACTACCAACAGGGAGAACTCCAAAGGGACAAGTGAGGGTCTTCAAGGTGGAGCTCACCCACCTGGGGATTCTTCGCTTGAGGTATAACCGAGGAGAAAGTCAGCCCTGGCACTGATTTAATGAGACCCGTCACAGTATCACCATCTTTCGATTAGTTTGTCCTTTACATGCGGGACCTGATCTTTGAGACAGGCATATGACTAGTGGAAGGATCAACCATGTAGCATCACCAACCACATCTGCAATGTTTGAGGTATGACTGAGCAGACCACTCAGACCCCAACACAAGCCCAAACCGTCGTCCCGAGCATTCAATTCCATTCGATTAGTTTGTCCTTCGTACATGCACAGCCTGATCTTTGAGACAATAATATGACTAATGGAAAGATCAACCGTGGTACCATCACCAACCACATCTGCAATGTTTGAGGTATGACTGAGCAGACCACTCAGACCCCAACACAAGCCCGAACCATCTCTTCCCAAATCGACATGTTTCCCCTTAATTAGTCATCACCTCTGCATGACGCTCGTGTATCTTGCAGAAACAGTAGATACACATTCTCAAGCCACCCTTATGAACATCATCACCCAAGGCATGACTGAGGAGGAAGGCACCCCAACTTGTCCAATAATGAACCATGGAAATCGTTACCCTGTTGGTGTGAGTTTCTTAGGACCCAAATAACTCGCACGTGGCCCCGACAATGCGTTGAGCAAAGCACTCCCACCAATCATTGCCCAAGGCAGCTTGCTATGGTTCGCATGGAATATCACTGAATGAGAAATTTAGGAGCACGCTCTCGCATCCTGGTGATACCGACAGTTTCGCGCTTGAACCACTACCAAAATTCCACAACGCTCCAGAGAAGGTGAGGAAAAGGCGGTACAGCAAGGGACGACAAAGGAACCCAATCCCACCATGCCTCCCACATCCCAACATCTGCAAGAACTCAACCACAATCAGTGGATTTTAAGCAAAGCCCGACCCGCAACGCTCCATGAAAGGTGAGGAAAAAGGTGGGTACGACAGGACGGGGAAACAACCCAATCCCACCCATACCCCCCACATCCCACCAGTGAGGAAAAAGGTAGGAACGTCAGGGGATGAGGAGGGAAACCCCCATCCCGCCGTGCCTCCCACATCTCACATTCCGTAGGAACTCAACCGCCATGAGGCAGCTTTTAAGCAGACGAACCAGCAACGCTCAAGAGACGTCGAGGAAAAGGAGTCATGGTAGGTACGGGGGTCCTATGTCCCGCCGCGCCGCCCACATCCCACCATCCACAGGATCCCACAAACCGTGAGGCGGTATTTAAGCACCCAGCCCGCAATGCTCCACAGACGGGGAGGAAAAGGCAGGCACGTCAGGGGACGGGGCAAAAACCCAATCCCGCCGCGCCCCCCACATCCCACCATCCGCAGCAACTCAACCGCCCTGAGGCAGCTTTTAAGCAAGCAGAGCCGCACTGCTCTAGAGAAGGCGAGGGAAGGGCAGGAGCGTCGAGGGACGACAAAGGAACACCAACCCACCATGCCTCCCACATCCCACCATCCAAGGAACTCCGCCACCAACAGGTGGCCTTTTAAGCAAGCCCGAACCGCAACGCTCCATGAAAGGTGAGGAAAAAGGCGGGCACGGCATGAGACTGGGCAAAAACCCATTCTTTCCAATGCCCCCCACATCCCACCGGTGAGGAAAAGGAATTACAGCGTCCCACCGCCATGCCTCCCACATCCCACCTTCCGAAGGAACTCAACCGCCATGAGGCAGATTTTAAGCAGACGAACCCACAACGCTCCAGGGACGTTGAGGAAAAGGAGTCATGACAGGAACGGAGGCCCTATGTCCCGCCGCACCCCCCACATCCCACCATTCAAAAGAACTCAACCACCGTTGCGAAACTTTTAACCAAGAACCAGGACACCAACCATGCTCATCTATCATCATCCCATCCAAGTTATATCTGTCTAGTATCGCATCGTCTTTTTAGCAAGCCCTTGGAACCCGAAACCAAAATTGTGCGAGAGAATTCAACCCAAGCATATAGACGGGGCCCTTACATCAGCACCAACAAAATTCCACTACCAACAGGGAGAACTCCAAAGGGACAAGTGAGGTTCTTCTAGGTGGAGCTCACCCACCTGGGGATTCTTCGCTTGATGTATAACCGAGGAGAAAGTCAGCCGTGTCACTGATTTAATGAGACCCTTCACAGTATCACCATCTTTCGATTAGTTTGTCCTTGTACATGCAGGACCTGATCTTTGAGACACGCATATGACTAGTGGAAGGATCACCCATGTAGCGTCACTAACCACATCTGCAATGTTTGAGGTATGACTGAGCAGACCACTCAGACCCCAACACAAGCCTAAACCGTCGTCCCGAGCATTCAATTCCATTCGATTAGTTTGTCCTTTGTACATGCACGACCTGATCTTTGATACAAGCATATGACTAATGGAAGGATCAGCCAGGTAGCATCACCAACCACATCTGCAATGTTTGAGGTATGACTGAGCAAACCACTCAGACCCCAACACAAGCCCAAACCATCTTCCCAAATCGACATGTTTCCCCTTAATTAGTCATCACCTCTGTATGACGCTCGTGTATCTTGCAAAAACAATAGATACACATTCTTCGCTTGATGTATAACCGAGGAGAACGTCAAACTTGTCACTGATTTAATGAGACCCTTCACAGTATCACCATCTTTCGGTTAGTTTGTCCCTGTACATGCACAGACTGATCTTTGAGACAAGCATATGACTAGTGTTCTCATCGGATATCCAACCAAGCCAAACCGTGTTCCATCATTCACATGGAAACATGTACAAGGACCAAATGAAAGCGAGGAGAAATTAAACCCCCACTTACGGATGAGGGTGCCAACGAGACCAACGTTCCCTTCCCAAAAAAGGGAGACCGCAGTATCTTGACAACCATCCACCACTCCCACACAATCGCGTAAGCACAACCATCAACCCACACAACTGACCGTCACGCCTCGAGGGAAGCAACCCGAGAGGCATCACAATGCAGCACATGAAGGCAGGGAAAGCCCGCTATGCATGACACAAGGGAAGGATTGATATACCCAACCCCCTAGCGCCAACGAGACCAACGTTCCATTCCCAAAAAAGGGAGACCGCAGTATCTTGACAACCATCCACCACTTCCACACAATCGCATAAGGGCAACCATCAACCCACACAACTGATCATGCACAACCTGATCTTTGAGACAAGCATATGACTAGTAGAAGGATCAGCCATGTAGCATCACCAACAACATCTGCATTGTTTGAGGTATGACTGAGCTCACCACTCAGACCCCAACACAAGCCCAAACCATCATCCCGAACATTCAATTCCGTTCCATTAGTTTGTCCTTTGTACATGCACAACCTGATCTTTGGGACAAGCATATGACTAATGGAAGGATCAGCCAGGTTGCATCACCAACCACATCTGCAATGTTTGAGGTATGACTGAGCAGACCACTCAGACCCCAACACAAGCCCAAACCGTCTTTCCAAATCGACAGGAACCCAATTAATGAGTCATCACCTCTGCATGATGCTCAATACCGCAATTGTGCGAGAGAATTCAACCCAAGCATATAAACAGGGCCCGTATATCATAACTGACAAAATTCCACTACCAACAGGGAGAACTCCGAAGGGACAAGTGAGGGTCTTCTAGGTGGAGCTCACCCACCTGGGGATTCTTCTCTTGATGTATAACTGAGGAGAAAGTCAGCCCTGGCACTAATTTAATGAGACCCATCACAGTATCACCATCTTTCGATTAGTTTGTCTTTGTACATGCGGGACCTGATCTTTGAGTCAAGCATATGACTAGTTGAAGGATCAGCCATGTAGCATCACCAACAACATCTGCATTGTTTGAGGTATGACTGAGCTAACCACTCAGACCCCAACACAAGCCCAAACCGTCGTCCCGAACATTCAATTCCATTCGATTAGTTTTTCCTTTGTACATGCACCACCTGATCTTTGGGACAAGCATATGACTAATGGAAGGATCAGCCAGGTAGCATCACCAACCACATCTGCAATGTTTGAGGTATGACTGAGCAAACCACTCAGACCCCAACACAAGCCCAAACCATCTTCCCAAATCGACAGGATTCCCCTTAATGAGTCATCACCTCTGCGTGACGACGCTCGTGTATCTTGTCGAAACAATAGATACACATTCTTCGCTTGATGTATAACCGAGGAGAACGTCAAACTTGTCACTGATTTAATGAGACCCTTCACAATATCACCATCTTTCGGTTAGTTTGTCCCTGTACATGCACAGACTGATCTTTGAGACAAGCATTTGACTAGTGTTCTCAACGGATATCCAACCAAGCCAAACCGTGTTCCATCATTCACATGGAAACATGCACAAGGACCAAATGAAAGCGAGGAGAAATTAATCCCCCACTTACGGATGAGGGTGCCAACGAGACCAACGTTCCCTTCCCAAAAAAGGGAGACCGCAGTATCTTGACAACCATCCACCACTCCCACACAATCGCGTAAGCACAACCATCAACCCACACAACTGACCGTGACGCCTCAAGGGAAGCAACCCGAGAGGCATCACAATGCAGCACATGAAGGCAGGGAAAGCCCGCTATGCATGACACAAGGGAAGGATTTATATACCCAACCCCCTAGAGCCAAGGAGACCAACGTTCCCTTCCCAAAAAAGGGAGACCGCAGTATCTTGACAACCATCCACCACTCCCACACAATCGCGTAAGCACAACCATCAACCCACACAACTGACTGTGACACCTCGAGGGAAGCAACCCGAGAGACATCACAATGCAGCACATGAAGGCAGGGAAAGCCCGCTATGCATGACACAAGGGAAGGATTTATATACCCAACCCCCTAGAGCCAAGGAGACCAACGTTCCCTTCCCAAAAAAGGGAGACCGCAGTATCTTGACAACCATCCACCACTCCCACACAATCGCGTAAGCACAACCATCAACCCACACAACTGACCGTGACGCCTCAAGGGAAGCAACCCCAGAGGCATCACAATGCAGCACATGAAGGCAGGGAAAGCCCGCTATGCATGACACAAGGGAAGGATTTATATACCCAACCCCCTAGAGCCAAGGAGACCAACGTTCCCTTCCCAAAAAAGGGAGACCGCAGTATCTTGACAACCATCCACCACTCCCACACAATCGCGTAAGCACAACCATCAACCCACACAACTGACTGTGACGCCTCGAGGGAAGCAACCCGAGAGACATCACAATGCAGCACATGAAGGCAGGGAAAGCCCGCTATGCATGACACAAGGGAAGGATTTATATACCCAACCCCCTAGAGCCAACGAGACCAACGTTCCCTTCCCAAAAAAGGGAGACCGCAGTATCTTGACAGCCATCCACCACTCCCACACAATCGCGTAAGCACAACCATCAACCCACACAACTGACCGTGACGCCTCGAGGGAAGCAACCCGAGAGGCATCACAATGCAGCACATGAAGGCAGGGAAAGCCCGCTATGCATGACACAAGGGAAGGATTGATATACCCAACCCCCTAGAGCCAACGAGACCAACGTTCCCTTCCCAAAAAAGGGAGACCGCAGTATCTTGACAACCATCCACCACTCCCACACAATCGCGTAAGCACAACCATCAACCCACACAACTGACCGTGACGCCTCGAGGGAAGCAACCCGAGAGGCATCACAATGCAGCACATGAAGGCAGGGAAAGCCCGCTATGCATGACACAAGGGAAGGATTGATATACCCAACCCCCTAGAGCCAACGAGACCAACGTTCCCTTCCCAAAAAAGGGAGACCGCGGTATCTTGACAACCATCCACCACTCCCACACAATCGCATAAGCGCAACCATCAACCCACACAACTGATCATGCAGGACCTGATCTTTGAGACAAGCATATGACTAGTGGAAGGATCAGACATGTAGAATCACCAACAACATCTGCATTGTTTGAGGTATGACTGAGCTCACCACTCAGACCCCAACACAAG
Organism: Viscum album; assembly: GCA_963277665.1. NCBI lineage: Eukaryota > Viridiplantae > Streptophyta > Magnoliopsida > Santalales > Viscaceae > Viscum > Viscum album. The sequence continues at coordinate 41,269 of CAUJRU010003412.1, read as the reverse complement.
CCCAAACCGTCGTCCCGAACATTCAATTCCGTTCGATTAGTTTGTCCATTGTACATGCACAACCTGATCTTTGAGACAAGCATATGACTAATGGAAGGATCAACAAGGTTGCATCACCAACCAAATCTGCAATGTTTGAGGTATGACCCCACCTCAACGTCCTTCCCTTCAAGGCACGCCGCATGCACCAAGACGGGCCTCGAGGCCCCTTCAAATCGTCTCACTCGGATGCCATTGTCTGGAAACGACTATCAGCCCGCAAGATCACACATGCGACAAACCCCATCTCGTTGTCATCGTTTTTAGGGCGCACTACCTCGGGAAAGACAAGCCCCAAGCACGGGACGAATCATCGAGAATTCATGGCATTGCGTCCATGCCATTTTCCATGTCACTGGGCATGTCATCGGGTGGCTCTAGGCACGCAGGACAAGACCCACGCCCAGGGGGGGTCGCCGACCACTCCCCCCCCTAAAGAGACATTTATGCATTTCCAGCTATTCCACCAGGAAACATCAACAGTGACGAGGAGACATACTGATGGGTTTAGACCACCCTAAGGGCACCGCAGTGCATGAAAGACAACACGGGTTGCCCTAAAAGAGCTATGAAACCATAGGAAGGGCCACCGACGTGACCCCTTAGGCACATGAAGGCCGCCGACACGTCATGGCATCCGTCCCGCGTCTCGTCCATCACCGCAGAGAAGACACGCCCCATGTCCAGAGCGGGTCCTCACGCATGAAAGGAATTATCTTGAGGCGGTCATTGTCATTACATACCGTACCCAACAACATATGACAAACCCCACCACGTCGTCCTTCCTTGCAAGGCACACCGCATCCTCCAAGGCAAGCCCCGATGCCCCTTCAAATCGTCCCACTCGGGTGGCGTTGTCTCCACGTGATTGTCAGTACGTCGGACCTGACACGCGACGCACCCCGGCTCATTGTCATCACTTTTATGGCGCATTACCTCAGACAAGACAAGCCCCAAGCACCGTATGAATCCTCAAGCTTTCATGGATTTGTCTGGAGGCCATTTTTCCATGTCCGTGGGCATGTCACTAGGTGGCTCTGGGCACGCAGGACAAGACCCACGCCCAGGGGGGGTCGCCGACCACTCCCCCCCTAAAGAGACATTTATGCATTTTCAGCTGTCCCACCAGGAAACATCAGCACTGACGAGGAGACATACTAACGGGTTTAGACAACCCTGTGGGCACCACAGCGCATGAAAGACAACACGTGTTGCCCTAAAAGATATATGAAACCATAGGAACAGCCACCGATGTGACCCCTTAGGCACATGAAGGCCGCCGACACGTAGTAGCATTCATCCCGGGTAGCGTCCAACACCGCCGAGAAGACAGGCCCCATGTCCAGAGAGGGTCCTCACGCATGAAATGAATTCTCTTTAGGTGGTCATTGTCATTACATACGGGACACGACAACAGATGACAAACCCCACCGCAACGTCCTTCCTTTCAAGGCACGCCACACGCACCAAGACGGGCCTCGAGGCCCCTTCAAATCGTCTCACTCGGATGCCATTGTCTGGACACGACTGTCAGTCCGCAGGATCACACATGCGACAAACCCCATCTCATTGTCATCGTTTTTAGGGCGCACTACCTCGGGCAAGACAAGCCCCAAGCACGGGACGAATCATCAGAAATTCATGGCACTGCGTCGATGCCATTTTCCATGTCACTCGGCATGTCAGTGGGTGGCTCTAGGCACGCAGGACAAGACCCACGCCCAGGGGGGGTCGCCGACCACTCCCCCCCTAAAGAGACATTTATGCATTTCCAGCTATACCACCAGGAAACATCAACAGTGACGAGGAGACATACTGATGGGTTTAGACCACCCTAAGGGCACCGCAGTGCATGAAAGACAACACGGGTTGCCCTAAAAGAGCTATGAAACCATAGGAAGGGCCACCGACGTGACCCCTTAGGCACATGAAGGCCGCCGACACGTCATGGCATCCGTCCCGCGTCTCGTCCATCACCGCAGAGAAGACGCGCCCCATGTCCAGAGCGAGTCCTCACGCCTCAAAGGAATTATCTTTAGGTGGTCATTGTCAATACATACCGTACCCAACAACATATGACAAACCCCACCACATCGTCCTTCCTTGCAAGGCACACCGCATCCACCAAGGCAAGCCCCGAGGCCCCTTCAAATCGTCTCACTCGGATGCCGTTGTCTCCACGTGATCGTCAGTACGTCGGACCTCACACACGCGACAAACCCCATCTCATTGTCATCGTTTTTATGGCGCACTACCTCGGGCAAGACAAGCCCGAAGCACGGGACAAATCATCAGGAATTCTTGGCATTGCGTCGATGCCATTTTCCACGTCACTCGGCGTGGGTCTGACACGCGACGCACCCCAGCTCATTGTCATCACTTTTATGGCGCATTACCTCAGACAAGACAAGCCCCAAGCACCGTACGAATCATCAGGCTTTCATGGATTCGTCTGGAGGCCGTTTTTCCATGTCCGTGGGCATGTCACTGGGTGGCTCTGGGCACACAGGACAAGACCCACGCCCAGGGGGGGTCGCCGACCACTCCCCCCCTAAAGAGACATTTATGCATTTCCAGCTGTCCCACCAGGAAACATCAGCACTGACGAGGAGACATACTGATGGGTTCAGACAACCCTGTGGGCACCACAGCGCATGAAAGACAACACGTGTTGCCCTAAAAGAGATATGAAACCATAGGAATAGCCACCAATGTGACCCCTTAGGCACATCAAGGCCGCCATCACGTACTAGCATCCATCCCGGGTAGCGTCCAACACCGCCGAGAAGACAGGCCCCATGTCCAGAGAGGGTCCTCACGCATGAAATGAATTCTCTTTAGGTGGTCATTATCATTACATACGGGACACGAAAACACATGAATAACCACACCTCAACGTCCTTCCTTTCAAGGCACACCGCATGCACCAAGACGGGCCTCGAGGCCCCTTCAAATCGTCTCACTCGGATGCCTTTGTCTGGAAACGACTGTCAGCCCGCAAGATCACACATGCGACAAAACCCATCTCATTGTCATCGTTTTTAGGGCGCACTACCTCGGGAAAGACAAGCCCCAAGCACGGGACGAATCATCAAGAATTCATGGCATTGCGTCGATGCCATTTTCCATGTCACTGGGCATGTCATCGGGTGGCTCTAGGCACGCAGGACAAGACCCACGCCCAGGGGGGGTCGCCGACCACTCCCCCCCTAAAGAGACATTTATGCATTTCCAGCTATTCCACCAGGAAACATCAAAAGTGACGAGGAGACATACTGAGGGGTTTAGACCACCCTAAGGGCACCGCAGTGCATGAAAGACAACACGGGTTGCCCTAAAAGAGCTATGAAACCATAGGAAGGGCCACCGACGTGACCCCTTAGGCACATGAAGGCCGCCGACACGTCATGACATCCGTCCCGCGTCTCGTCCATCACCGCAGAGAAGACACGCCCCATGTCCAGAGCGGGTCCTCACGCATGAAATGAATTATCTTTAGGCGGTCATTGTCATTACATACCGTACCCAACAACATATGACAAACCCCACCACGTCGTCCTTCCTTGCAAGGCACACCGCATCCTCCAAGGCAAGCCCCGATGCCCCTTCAAATCGTCCCACTCGGGTGGCGTTGTCTCCACGTGATTGTCAGTACCTCGGACCTGACACGCGACGCACCCCGGCTCATTGTCATCACTTTTATGGCGCATTACCTCAGACAAGACAAGCCCCAAGCACCGTATGAATCCTCAAGCTTTCATGGATTTGTCTGGAGGCCATTTTTCCATGTCCGTGGGCATGTCACTAGGTGGCTCTGGGCACGCAGGACAAGACCCACGCCCAGGGGGGGTCGCCGACCACTCCCCCCCTAAAGAGACATTTATGCCTTTCCAGCTGTCCCACCAGGAAACATCAGCACTGACGAGGAGACATACTGGAGGGTTTAGACAACCCTGTGGGCACCACAGCGCATGAAAGTCAACACGTGTTGCCCTAAAAGATATATGAAACCGTAGGAACAGCCACCGATGTGACCCCTTAGGCACATGAAGGCCGCCGACACGTAGTAGCATTCATCCCGGGTAGCGTCCAACACCGCCGAGAAGACAGGCCCCATGTCCAGAGAGGGTCCTCACGCATGAAATGAATTCTCTTTAGGTGGTCATTGTCATTACATACGGGACACGACAACAGATGACAAACCCCACCGCAACGTCCTTCCTTTCAAGGCACGCCACACGCACCAAGACGGGCCTCGAGGCCCCTTCAAATCGTCTCACTCGGATGCCATTGTCTGGACACGACTGTCAGTCCGCAGGATCACACATGCGACAAACCCCATCTCATTGTCATCGTTTTTAGGGCGCACTACCTCGGGCAAGACAAGCCCCAAGCACGAGACGAATCATCAGGAATTCATGGCACTGCGTCGATGCCATTTTCCATGTCACTCGGCATGTCATTGGGTGGCTCTAGGCACGCAGGACAAGACCCACGCCCAGGGGGGGTCGCCGACCACTCCCCCCCTAAAGAGACATTTATGCATTTCCAGCTATACCACCAGGAAACATCAACAGTGACGAGGAGACATACTGATGGGTTTAGACCACCCTAAGGGCACTGCAGTGCATGAAAGACAACACGGGTTGCCCTAAAAGAGCTATGAAACCATAGGAAGGGCCACCGACGTGACCCCTTAGGCACATGAAGGCCGCCGACACGTCATGGCATCCGCCCCGCGTCTCGTCCATCACCGCAGAGAAGACACGCCCCATGTCCAGAGCTGGTCCTCACGCCTCAAAGGAATTATCTTTAGGCGGTCATTGTCAATACATACCGTACCCAACAACATATGACAAACCCCACCACGTCGTCCTTCCTTGCAAGGCACACCGCATCCACCAAGGCAAGACCCGAGGTCCCTTCAAATCGTCCCACTCGGATGGCGTTGTCTCCACGTGATTGTCAGTACGTCGGACCTGACACGCGACGCACCCCGGCTCATTGTCATCACTTTTATGACGCATTACCTCAGACAAGACAAGCCCCAAGCACCGTACGAATAATCAAGCTTTCATGGATTTGTCTGGAGGTCGTTTTTCCATGTTCGTGGGCATGTCACTGGGTGGCTCTGGGCACGCAGGACAAGACCCACGCCCAGGGGGGGTCGCCGACCACTCCCCCCCTAAAGAGACATTTATGCATTTCCAGCTGTCCCACCAGGAAACATCAGCACTGACGAGGACACATACTGATGGGTTCAGACAACCCAATGGGCACCACAACGCATGAAAGACAGCACGTGTTGCCCTTAAAGAGCTACGAATCCATACGAACAGCCACCAAAGTGACCCCTTAGGCACACGAAGGCCGCCGACACGTCATGGCATCCGTCCCGGGTATCATCCAACACCGCCGAGAAGACAGGACCCATGTCCAGAGCGGGTCCCCGCGCATGAAATGAATTATCTTTAGGCGGTCATTGTCTTTACATTCCGAACACAACAACATGTGACAAACCCCACCTCGACGTCCTTCCTTTCAAGAAACGCCGCATGCACCAAGACGGGCCCCGAGACCCCTTCAAATCGTCTCACTCGGATGCCATTGTCTGAACGCGACTGTCAGTCCGCAGGATCTCGAAGGCGACAAACACCATCCCATTGTCATCGTTTTTATGGCGCACTACCTCGGGCAAGACAAGCCCCAAGCACGGGACGAATCATCAGGCATTCATGGCATTACGTCGATGTCATTTTGCATGTCAATGGGCATCACATTGGGTGGCTCTAGGCACGCAAGACAAGACCCACGCCCGGGGGGGTCGCCGACCACTCCCCCCCTAAAGAGACATTTATGCATTTCCAGCTATTCCACCAGGAAACATCAACACCGACGAGGAGACATACTGATGGGTTTAGACCACCCTGAGGGCAGGGCAGCGCATGAAAGGCAACACGTGTTGCCCTAAAAGAGCTATGAAACCATAGGAAGGGCCACCGACGTGACCCCTTAGGCACATGAAGGCCGCCGACACGTCATGGCATCCGTCCCACGTATCGTCCATCACCACGGCGAAGACACGCCCCATGTCCAGAGCGGGTCCCCACGCATGAAAGGAATTCTCTTTAGGCGGTCATTGTCATTACATACCGGACCCAACAACATATGACAAACCCCACCTCATTGTCCTTCCATTCAAGGCACACCGCATCCACCAAGGCAAGCCCTGAGGCCCCTTCAAATCCTCTCACCCGGATGGCGTTGTCTCCACCTGATTGTCAGTACGGAGGACCTGACACGCGACGAAACCCGGCTCATTGTCATCACTTTTATGGCGCACTACCTCGAACAAGACAAGCCCCAAGCACCGGACGAATCATCAAGCTGTCTTTGCTTTGTCCGGAGGCTGTTTTTCCATGTCCGTGGGCATGTCACTGGGTGGCTCTGGGCACGCAGGACAAGACCCACGCCCAGGGGGGGTCGCCGACCACTCCCCCCCTAAAGAGACATTTATGCATTTCCAGCTGTCCCACCAGGAAACATCAGCACTGACGAGGAGACATACTGATGGGTTTAGACAACCCTGTGGGCACCACAGCGCATGAAAGACAACACGTGTTGCCCTAAAAGAGATATGAAACCATAGGAACAGCCACTGATGTGACCCCTTAGGCACATCAAGGCCGCCGACACGTAGTAGCATTCGTCGCGGGTAGCATCCAACGCCGCCGAGAAGACAGGCCCCATGTCCAGAGCGGGTCCTCGCGCATGAAATGAATTCTCTTTAGGTGGTCATTGTCATTACATACGGGACACGACAACATATGAAAAACCCCACCTCGACGTCCTTCCTTTCAAGGCACGCCGCATGCACCAAGACGGGCCCTGAGGCCCCTTCAAATCGTCTCACTCGGATGCCATTGTCTGGACGCGACTGTCAGTCCGCAGGATCGCACATGCGACAAACCCCGTCTCATTGCCATCGTTTTTAGGGCGCACTACCTCGGGCAAGACAAGCCCCAAGCACGGGACGAATCATCAGGAATTCATGGCATTGCGTCGATGCCATTTTCCATGTCACTGGGCATGTCTGTGGGTGGCTCTCGGCACGCAGGACAAGACCCACGCCCAGGGGGGGTCGCCGACCACTCCCCCCCTAAAGAGACATTTATGCATTTCCAGCTATTCCACCAGGAAACATCAACACTGACGAGGAGACATACTGAGTGGTTTAGACCACCCAGAGGGAACCGCAGCGCATGAAAGGCAACACGTGTTGCCCTAAAAGGGCTATGAAACCATAGGAAGGGACACCGACGTGGCCCCTTAGGCACATGAAGGCCGCCGACACGTCATGGCATCCGTCCCGCGTATCGTCCAACACCGCCGAGGAGACAGGACCCATGTCCAGAGCGGGTCCTCACGCATGAAATGAATTCTCTTTAGGTGGTCATTGTCTTTACATACCGGACACAACAACATATGACAAACCCCACCTCAACGTCCTTCCTTTCAAGGCACGCCGCACGCACCAAGACGGGCCCCGAGGCCCCTTCAAATCGCCTCACTAGGATTCCATTGTCTGGACGCGATTGTCAGTCCGTAGGATCTCACAGGCGACAAACCCCACCCATCTCATTGTCATCGGTTTTATGGCGCACCACCTCGGGCAAGACAAGACCCTAGCACGGGAAGAATCATCAGGAATTCAGGGCATTGCGTCGATGCCATTTTCCATGTCACTGGGCATGTCATTGGGTGGCTCTAGGCACGCAGGACAAGACCCACGCCCAGGGGGGTCGCCGACCACTCCCCCCCTAAAGAGACATTTATGCATTTCCAGCTATCCCACCAGGAAACATCAACACTGACGAGGAGACATACTGATGGGTTTAGACCACCCTGAGGGCACCACAGCGCATGAAAGACAACACGTGTTGCCCTAAAAGAGCTATGAAACCATAGGAAGGGCCACCGACGTGACCCCTTATGCACATGAAGGCCACCGACAAGTCATGGCATCCATCCCGCGTATCGTCGATCACCGCCGAGAAGACACGCCCCATGTCCAGAGCGGGTCCTCACTCATGAAAAGAATTCTCTTTAGGTGGTAATTGTAATTACATACAGGACCCAACAACATATGAAAAACCCCACCTCGACGTCCTTCCTTTCAAGGCACGTCGCATCCACCAAGACATGCCCCGAGGCCACTTCAAATCGTCTCACTCGGATGGCTTTGTCTCCACGCGATTGTCAGTTCGTCGGACCTGACACGCGACGAACCCCGTCTCATTGTCATCGCTTTTATGGGGCACTACCGCGGGCAAGACAAGCCCCAAGCACAGGAGGAATCATCTAGAGGCCATTTTTCCATGTCTGTGGGCATGTCACTGGGTGGCTCTGGGCACGCAGGACAAGACCCACGCCCAGGGGGGGTCGCCGACCACTCCCCCCCTAAAGAGACATTTCTGCATTTCCAGCTCTCCCACCAGGAAACATCAGCACTGACGAGGAGACATACTGAGTGGTTCAGACCACCCAGAGGGAACCGCAGCGCATGAAAGACAACACGTGTTGCCCTAAAAGAGCTATGAAACCATAGGAACGGCAACCGACGTGACCCCTTAGGCACGTGAAGGCCGCCGACACGTCATGGCATCCTTCCCGCGTATCGTCGACCACCGCCGAGAAGACAGACCCCATGTCCAGAGCGGGTCCTCACGCATGAAATGAATTCTCTTTAGGTGGTCGGTGTCGTTACATACCGAACCCAACAACATATGACAAACCCCAGCTCGGCGTCCTTCCTTTCAAGGCACCCCGCATCCACCAAGACAAGCCTCGAGGCCCCTTCAAATCGTCTCACTCGGATGGCATTGTCTCCACGCGATTGTCGGTACGTAGGACCTCACACGCGACGAACCCCGGCTCATTGTCAAAGCTTTTAAGGCGCACTACCCCGGAGAAGACAAGCCCCAAGCACCGGACGAATCATCACGCATTGATGGCATTGTCTAGAGGCCATTTTTCCATGTCCGTGGGCATGTCACTGGGTGGCTCGAGGCACGCAGGACAAGACCCACGCCCAGGGGGGGTCGCCGACCACTACCCCCCTAAAGAGACATTTATGCATTTACAGCTATCCCACCAGGAAACATCAGCACTGACGAGGAGACATACTGAGTGGTTTAGACCACCCAGAGGGCACCCCAGCTCATGAAAGACAACGCGAGTTGCCCTAAAAGAGCTATGAAACCATAGGAACGGCCACCGACGTGACCCCTTAGGCACATGAAGGCCGCCGGCACGTCATGGCATCCGTCCCGCGTGTCGTCGACCACCGCCGAGAAGACAACCCCATGTCCAGAGCGGGTCCTCACGCATGAAACGAATTCTATTTAGGTGGTCATGGACGTTACATACCGGACCCAACAAGATATGGCAAACCCCAGCTCGGCGTCCTTCCTTTCAAGGCACCCCGCATCCACCAATGCAAGCCCCGATGCCCCTTCAAATCGTCTCACTCGGATGGAATTGTCTCCACGCGATTGTCAGTACGTAGGACCTGACACGCGACGAACCCCGACTCATTTTCAAAGCTTTGATGGCGCACTACCCCGGACAAGACAAGCCCCAAGCACCGGACGAATCATCAAGCATTCATGGGATTGTCTAGAGGCCATTTTTCCATGTCCGTGGGCATGTCATTGGGTGGCTCTGGGCACGCAGGACAAGACCCACGCCCAGGGGGGGTCGCCGACCACTCCCCCCCTAAAGAGACATTTATGCATTTCCAGCTATCCCACCAGGAAACATCATCAGTGACGAGGAGACATACTGAGGGGTTTAGACATCCCAGAGGTCAGTGCAGCGCATGAAAGACAACACGTGTTGCCCTAAAAGAGCTATGAAACCATAGGAACGACCACCGACGTGACCCCTTAGGCACTTGAAGGCCGCCGACACGTCATGGCATCCGTCCCGCGTATCGTCGATCACCGCCGAGAAGACATGCCCCATGTCCACAGCGGGTCCTCACGCATGAAATGAATTCTCATCAGGTGGTGATTGTCGTTACATATAGGACCCAACAACATTTCACCAACCACCACCTCCATGTCTTTCCTTTTAAGGCACACCGCATCCACCAAGACAAGCCCCGAGGCCCCTTCAAATCGCCTCACCCGGATGGCATTGTCTCCACGCGATTGTCAGTACGTAGGACCTGACACGTGACGAACCCCGGCTCATTGTCATCGCTTTCATGGCGCAATACCCCGGACAAGACAAGCCCCAAGCACCGGACGAATCACCAAGCATTCATGGCATTGTCTAGAGGCCATTTTTTCATGTCCGTGGGCATGTCATTGGGTGGATCTGGGCGCGCAGGACAAGACCCACGCCCAGGGGGGGGTCGCCGACCACTCCCCCCCCCCCTGAAGAGACATT
>CAUJRU010003412.1:0-20575 GCA_963277665.1 Viscum album | reverse complement strand
GAAAGGCATTGAGCTGGGGTTTGTCATATGTTGTCGTTTCCTGTATGTAAGGACAATCACCAAAATAAAATTCAATTCTTGCGTGAGGACGGACTTGGGACATGGGTTTTGTCATGTCCCCGGTGATGGACGATACGTCGGACGGATGCCACGACGTGTGGGTGGCCTTCCTGCGCTTAAGGGGTCACGTCGGTGGTCATTCCTACGTTTTCATAGGTTTTTCAGTGCCACACGTGTGGTCTTTCATGCGCTGCGCTGCCCTCTGGGACGTCTAAACCCCTCAGTATGTCTCCTCGTCACTGTTGATGTTTCCTGGTGGGATAGCTGGAAATGCATAAATGTCTCTTCAGGGGGGGGGGAGTGGTCGGCGACCCCCCCCTGGGCGTGGGTCTTGTCCTGCGCGCCCAGATCCACCCAATGACATGCCCACGGACATGAAAAAATGGCCTCTAGACAATGCCATGAATGCTTGGTGATTCGTCCGGTGCTTGGGGCTTGTCTTGTCCGGGGTATTGCGCCATGAAAGCGATGACAATGAGCCGGGGTTCGTCACGTGTCAGGTCCTACGTACTGACAATCGCGTGGAGACAATGCCATCCGGGTGAGGCGATTTGAAGGGGCCTCGGGGCTTGTCTTGGTGGATGCGGTGTGCCTTAAAAGGAAAGACATGGAGGTGGTGGTTGGTGAAATGTTGTTGGGTCCTATATGTAACGACAATCACCACCTGATGAGAATTCATTTCATGCGTGAGGACCCGCTGTGGACATGGGGCATGTCTTCTCGGCGGTGATCGACGATACGCGGGACGGATGCCATGACGTGTCGGCGGCCTTCAAGTGCCTAAGGGGTCACGTCGGTGGTCGTTCCTATGGTTTCATAGCTCTTTTAGGGCAACACGTGTTGTCTTTCATGCGCTGCACTGACCTCTGGGATGTCTAAACCCCTCAGTATGTCTCCTCGTCACTGATGATGTTTCCTGGTGGGATAGCTGGAAATGCATAAATGTCTCTTTAGGGGGGGAGTGGTCGGCGACCCCCCCTGGGCGTGGGTCTTGTCCTGCGTGCCCAGAGCCACCCAATGACATGCCCACGGACATGGAAAAATGGCCTCTAGACAATCCCATGAATGCTTGATGATTCGTCCGGTGCTTGGGGCTTGTCTTGTCCGGGGTAGTGCGCCATCAAAGCTTTGAAAATGAGTCGGGGTTCGTCGCGTGTCAGGTCCTACGTACTGACAATCGCGTGGAGACAATTCCATCCGAGTGAGACGATTTGAAGGGGCATCGGGGCTTGCATTGGTGGATGCGGGGTGCCTTGAAAGGAAGGACGCCGAGCTGGGGTTTGCCATATCTTGTTGGGTCCGGTATGTAACGTCCATGACCACCTAAATAGAATTCGTTTCATGCGTGAGGACCCGCTCTGGACATGGGGTTGTCTTCTCGGCGGTGGTCGACGACACGCGGGACGGATGCCATGACGTGCCGGCGGCCTTCATGTGCCTAAGGGGTCACGTCGGTGGCCGTTCCTATGGTTTCATAGCTCTTTTAGGGCAACTCGCGTTGTCTTTCATGAGCTGGGGTGCCCTCTGGGTGGTCTAAACCACTCAGTATGTCTCCTCGTCAGTGCTGATGTTTCCTGGTGGGATAGCTGTAAATGCATAAATGTCTCTTTAGGGGGGTAGTGGTCGGCGACCCCCCCTGGGCGTGGGTCTTGTCCTGCGTGCCTCGAGCCACCCAGTGACATGCCCACGGACATGGAAAAATGGCCTCTAGACAATGCCATCAATGCGTGATGATTCGTCCGGTGCTTGGGGCTTGTCTTCTCCGGGGTAGTGCGCCTTAAAAGCTTTGACAATGAGCCGGGGTTCGTCGCGTGTGAGGTCCTACGTACCGACAATCGCGTGGAGACAATGCCATCCGAGTGAGACGATTTGAAGGGGCCTCGAGGCTTGTCTTGGTGGATGCGGGGTGCCTTGAAAGGAAGGACGCCGAGCTGGGGTTTGTCATATGTTGTTGGGTTCGGTATGTAACGACACCGACCACCTAAAGAGAATTCATTTCATGCGTGAGGACCCGCTCTGGACATGGGGTCTGTCTTCTCGGCGGTGGTCGACGATACGCGGGAAGGATGCCATGACGTGTCGGCGGCCTTCACGTGCCTAAGGGGTCACGTCGGTTGCCGTTCCTATGGTTTCATAGCTCTTTTAGGGCAACACGTGTTGTCTTTCATGCGCTGCGGTTCCCTCTGGGTGGTCTGAACCACTCAGTATGTCTCCTCGTCAGTGCTGATGTTTCCTGGTGGGAGAGCTGGAAATGCAGAAATGTCTCTTTAGGGGGGGAGTGGTCGGCGACCCCCCCTGGGCGTGGGTCTTGTCCTGCGTGCCCAGAGCCACCCAGTGACATGCCCACAGACATGGAAAAATGGCCTCTAGATGATTCCTCCTGTGCTTGGGGCTTGTCTTGCCCGCGGTAGTGCCCCATAAAAGCGATGACAATGAGACGGGGTTCGTCGCGTGTCAGGTCCGACGAACTGACAATCGCGTGGAGACAAAGCCATCCGAGTGAGACGATTTGAAGTGGCCTCGGGGCATGTCTTGGTGGATGCGACGTGCCTTGAAAGGAAGGACGTCGAGGTGGGGTTTTTCATATGTTGTTGGGTCCTGTATGTAATTACAATTACCACCTAAAGAGAATTCTTTTCATGAGTGAGGACCCGCTCTGGACATGGGGCGTGTCTTCTCGGCGGTGATCGACGATACGCGGGATGGATGCCATGACTTGTCGGTGGCCTTCATGTGCATAAGGGGTCACGTCGGTGGCCCTTCCTATGGTTTCATAGCTCTTTTAGGGCAACACGTGTTGTCTTTCATGCGCTGTGGTGCCCTCAGGGTGGTCTAAACCCATCAGTATGTCTCCTCGTCAGTGTTGATGTTTCCTGGTGGGATAGCTGGAAATGCATAAATGTCTCTTTAGGGGGGGAGTGGTCGGCGACCCCCCTGGGCGTGGGTCTTGTCCTGCGTGCCTAGAGCCACCCAATGACATGCCCAGTGACATGGAAAATGGCATCGACGCAATGCCCTGAATTCCTGATGATTCTTCCCGTGCTAGGGTCTTGTCTTGCCCGAGGTGGTGCGCCATAAAACCGATGACAATGAGATGGGTGGGGTTTGTCGCCTGTGAGATCCTACGGACTGACAATCGCGTCCAGACAATGGAATCCTAGTGAGGCGATTTGAAGGGGCCTCGGGGCCCGTCTTGGTGCGTGCGGCGTGCCTTGAAAGGAAGGACGTTGAGGTGGGGTTTGTCATATGTTGTTGTGTCCGGTATGTAAAGACAATGACCACCTAAAGAGAATTCATTTCATGCGTGAGGACCCGCTCTGGACATGGGTCCTGTCTCCTCGGCGGTGTTGGACGATACGCGGGACGGATGCCATGACGTGTCGGCGGCCTTCATGTGCCTAAGGGGCCACGTCGGTGTCCCTTCCTATGGTTTCATAGCCCTTTTAGGGCAACACGTGTTGCCTTTCATGCGCTGCGGTTCCCTCTGGGTGGTCTAAACCACTCAGTATGTCTCCTCGTCAGTGTTGATGTTTCCTGGTGGAATAGCTGGAAATGCATAAATGTCTCTTTAGGGGGGGAGTGGTCGGCGACCCCCCCTGGGCGTGGGTCTTGTCCTGCGTGCCGAGAGCCACCCACAGACATGCCCAGTGACATGGAAAATGGCATCGACGCAATGCCATGAATTCCTGATGATTCGTCCCGTGCTTGGGGCTTGTCTTGCCCGAGGTAGTGCGCCCTAAAAACGATGGCAATGAGACGGGGTTTGTCGCATGTGCGATCCTGCGGACTGACAGTCGCGTCCAGACAATGGCATCCGAGTGAGACGATTTGAAGGGGCCTCAGGGCCCGTCTTGGTGCATGCGGCGTGCCTTGAAAGGAAGGACGTCGAGGTGGGGTTTTTCATATGTTGTCGTGTCCCGTATGTAATGACAATGACCACCTAAAGAGAATTCATTTCATGCGCGAGGACCCGCTCTGGACATGGGGCCTGTCTTCTCGGCGGCGTTGGATGCTACCCGCGACGAATGCTACTACGTGTCGGCGGCCTTGATGTGCCTAAGGGGTCACATCAGTGGCTGTTCCTATGGTTTCATATCTCTTTTAGGGCAACACGTGTTGTCTTTCATGCGCTGTGGTGCCCACAGGGTTGTCTAAACCCATCAGTATGTCTCCTCGTCAGTGCTGATGTTTCCTGGTGGGACAGCTGGAAATGCATAAATGTCTCTTTAGGGGGGGAGTGGTCGGCGACCCCCCCTGGGCGTGGGTCTTGTCCTGCGTGCCCAGAGCCACCCAGTGACATGCCCACGGACATGGAAAAACAGCCTCCGGACAAAGCAAAGACAGCTTGATGATTCGTCCGGTGCTTGGGGCTTGTCTTGTTCGAGGTAGTGCGCCATAAAAGTGATGACAATGAGCCGGGTTTCGTCGCGTGTCAGGTCCTCCGTACTGACAATCAGGTGGAGACAACGCCATCCGGGTGAGAGGATTTGAAGGGGCCTCAGGGCTTGCCTTGGTGGATGCGGTGTGCCTTGAATGGAAGGACAATGAGGTGGGGTTTGTCATATGTTGTTGGGTCCGGTATGTAATGACAATGACCGCCTAAAGAGAATTCCTTTCATGCGTGGGGACCCGCTCTGGACATGGGGCGTGTCTTCGCTGTGGTGATGGACGATACGTGGGACGGATGCCATGACGTGTCGGCGGCCTTCATGTGCCTAAGGGGTCACGTCGGTGGCCCTTCCTATGGTTTCATAGCTCTTTTAGGGCAACACGTGTTGCCTTTCATGCGCTGCCCTGCCCTCAGGGTGGTCTAAACCCATCAGTATGTCTCCTCGTCGGTGTTGATGTTTCCTGGTGGAATAGCTGGAAATGCATAAATGTCTCTTTAGGGGGGGAGTGGTCGGCGACCCCCCCGGGCGTGGGTCTTGTCTTGCGTGCCTAGAGCCACCCAATGTGATGCCCATTGACATGCAAAATGACATCGACGTAATGCCATGAATGCCTGATGATTCGTCCCGTGCTTGGGGCTTGTCTTGCCCGAGGTAGTGCGCCATAAAAACGATGACAATGGGATGGTGTTTGTCGCCTTCGAGATCCTGCGGACTGACAGTCGCGTTCAGACAATGGCATCCGAGTGAGACGATTTGAAGGGGTCTCGGGGCCCGTCTTGGTGCATGCGGCGTTTCTTGAAAGGAAGGACGTCGAGGTGGGGTTTGTCACATGTTGTTGTGTTCGGAATGTAAAGACAATGACCGCCTAAAGATAATTCATTTCATGCGCGGGGACCCGCTCTGGACATGGGTCCTGTCTTCTCGGCGGTGTTGGATGATACCCGGGACGGATGCCATGACGTGTCGGCGGCCTTCGTGTGCCTAAGGGGTCACTTTGGTGGCTGTTCGTATGGATTCGTAGCTCTTTAAGGGCAACACGTGCTGTCTTTCATGCGTTGTGGTGCCCATTGGGTTGTCTGAACCCATCAGTATGTGTCCTCGTCAGTGCTGATGTTTCCTGGTGGGACAGCTGGAAATGCATAAATGTCTCTTTAGGGGGGGAGTGGTCGGCGACCCCCCCTGGGCGTGGGTCTTGTCCTGCGTGCCCAGAGCCACCCAGTGACATGCCCACGAACATGGAAAAACGACCTCCAGACAAATCCATGAAAGCTTGATTATTCGTACGGTGCTTGGGGCTTGTCTTGTCTGAGGTAATGCGTCATAAAAGTGATGACAATGAGCCGGGGTGCGTCGCGTGTCAGGTCCGACGTACTGACAATCACGTGGAGACAACGCCATCCGAGTGGGACGATTTGAAGGGACCTCGGGTCTTGCCTTGGTGGATGCGGTGTGCCTTGCAAGGAAGGACGACGTGGTGGGGTTTGTCATATGTTGTTGGGTACGGTATGTATTGACAATGACCGCCTAAAGATAATTCCTTTGAGGCGTGAGGACCAGCTCTGGACATGGGGCGTGTCTTCTCTGCGGTGATGGACGAGACGCGGGGCGGATGCCATGACGTGTCGGCGGCCTTCATGTGCCTAAGGGGTCACGTCGGTGGCCCTTCCTATGGTTTCATAGCTCTTTTAGGGCAACCCGTGTTGTCTTTCATGCACTGCAGTGCCCTTAGGGTGGTCTAAACCCATCAGTATGTCTCCTCGTCACTGTTGATGTTTCCTGGTGGTATAGCTGGAAATGCATAAATGTCTCTTTAGGGGGGGAGTGGTCGGCGACCCCCCCTGGGCGTGGGTCTTGTCCTGCGTGCCTAGAGCCACCCAATGACATGCCGAGTGACATGGAAAATGGCATCGACGCAGTGCCATGAATTCCTGATGATTCGTCTCGTGCTTGGGGCTTGTCTTGCCCGAGGTAGTGCGCCCTAAAAACGATGACAATGAGATGGGGTTTGTCGCATGTGTGATCCTGCGGACTGACAGTCGTGTCCAGACAATGGCATCCGAGTGAGACGATTTGAAGGGGCCTCGAGGCCCGTCTTGGTGCGTGTGGCGTGCCTTGAAAGGAAGGACGTTGCGGTGGGGTTTGTCATCTGTTGTCGTGTCCCGTATGTAATGACAATGACCACCTAAAGAGAATTCATTTCATGCGTGAGGACCCTCTCTGGACATGGGGCCTGTCTTCTCGGCGGTGTTGGACGCTACCCGGGATGAATGCTACTACGTGTCGGCGGCCTTCATGTGCCTAAGGGGTCACATCGGTGGCTGTTCCTACGGTTTCATATATCTTTTAGGGCAACACGTGTTGACTTTCATGCGCTGTGGTGCCCACAGGGTTGTCTAAACCCTCCAGTATGTCTCCTCGTCAGTGCTGATGTTTCCTGGTGGGACAGCTGGAAAGGCATAAATGTCTCTTTAGGGGGGGAGTGGTCGGCGACCCCCCCTGGGCGTGGGTCTTGTCCTGCGTGCCCAGAGCCACCTAGTGACATGCCCACGGACATGGAAAAATGGCCTCCAGACAAATCCATGAAAGCTTGAGGATTCATACGGTGCTTGGGGCTTGTCTTGTCTGAGGTAATGCGCCATAAAAGTGATGACAATGAGCCGGGGTGCGTCGCGTGTCAGGTCCGAGGTACTGACAATCACGTGGAGACAACGCCACCCGAGTGGGACGATTTGAAGGGGCATCGGGGCTTGCCTTGGAGGATGCGGTGTGCCTTGCAAGGAAGGACGACGTGGTGGGGTTTGTCATATGTTGTTGGGTACGGTATGTAATGACAATGACCGCCTAAAGATAATTCATTTCATGCGTGAGGACCCGCTCTGGACATGGGGCGTGTCTTCTCTGCGGTGATGGACGAGACGCGGGACGGATGTCATGACGTGTCGGCGGCCTTCATGTGCCTAAGGGGTCACGTCGGTGGCCCTTCCTATGGTTTCATAGCTCTTTTAGGGCAACCCGTGTTGTCTTTCATGCACTGCGGTGCCCTTAGGGTGGTCTAAACCCCTCAGTATGTCTCCTCGTCACTTTTGATGTTTCCTGGTGGAATAGCTGGAAATGCATAAATGTCTCTTTAGGGGGGGAGTGGTCGGCGACCCCCCCTGGGCGTGGGTCTTGTCCTGCGTGCCTAGAGCCACCCGATGACATGCCCAGTGACATGGAAAATGGCATCGACGCAATGCCATGAATTCTTGATGATTCGTCCCGTGCTTGGGGCTTGTCTTTCCCGAGGTAGTGCGCCCTAAAAACGATGACAATGAGATGGGTTTTGTCGCATGTGTGATCTTGCGGGCTGACAGTCGTTTCCAGACAAAGGCATCCGAGTGAGACGATTTGAAGGGGCCTCGAGGCCCGTCTTGGTGCATGCGGTGTGCCTTGAAAGGAAGGACGTTGAGGTGTGGTTATTCATGTGTTTTCGTGTCCCGTATGTAATGATAATGACCACCTAAAGAGAATTCATTTCATGCGTGAGGACCCTCTCTGGACATGGGGCCTGTCTTCTCGGCGGTGTTGGACGCTACCCGGGATGGATGCTAGTACGTGATGGCGGCCTTGATGTGCCTAAGGGGTCACATTGGTGGCTATTCCTATGGTTTCATATCTCTTTTAGGGCAACACGTGTTGTCTTTCATGCGCTGTGGTGCCCACAGGGTTGTCTGAACCCATCAGTATGTCTCCTCGTCAGTGCTGATGTTTCCTGGTGGGACAGCTGGAAATGCATAAATGTCTCTTTAGGGGGGGAGTGGTCGGCGACCCCCCCTGGGCGTGGGTCTTGTCCTGTGTGCCCAGAGCCACCCAGTGACATGCCCACGGACATGGAAAAACGGCCTCCAGACGAATCCATGAAAGCCTGATGATTCGTACGGTGCTTGGGGCTTGTCTTGTCTGAGGTAATGCGCCATAAAAGTGATGACAATGAGCTGGGGTGCGTCGCGTGTCAGACCCACGCCGAGTGACGTGGAAAATGGCATCGACGCAATGCCAAGAATTCCTGATGATTTGTCCCGTGCTTCGGGCTTGTCTTGCCCGAGGTAGTGCGCCATAAAAACGATGACAATGAGATGGGGTTTGTCGCGTGTGTGAGGTCCGACGTACTGACGATCACGTGGAGACAACGGCATCCGAGTGAGACGATTTGAAGGGGCCTCGGGGCTTGCCTTGGTGGATGCGGTGTGCCTTGCAAGGAAGGACGATGTGGTGGGGTTTGTCATATGTTGTTGGGTACGGTATGTATTGACAATGACCACCTAAAGATAATTCCTTTGAGGCGTGAGGACTCGCTCTGGACATGGGGCGCGTCTTCTCTGCGGTGATGGACGAGACGCGGGACGGATGCCATGACGTGTCGGCGGCCTTCATGTGCCTAAGGGGTCACGTCGGTGGCCCTTCCTATGGTTTCATAGCTCTTTTAGGGCAACCCGTGTTGTCTTTCATGCACTGCGGTGCCCTTAGGGTGGTCTAAACCCATCAGTATGTCTCCTCGTCACTGTTGATGTTTCCTGGTGGTATAGCTGGAAATGCATAAATGTCTCTTTAGGGGGGGAGTGGTCGGCGACCCCCCCTGGGCGTGGGTCTTGTCCTGCGTGCCTAGAGCCACCCACTGACATGCCGAGTGACATGGAAAATGGCATCGACGCAGTGCCATGAATTTCTGATGATTCGTCCCGTGCTTGGGGCTTGTCTTGCCCGAGGTAGTGCGCCCTAAAAACGATGACAATGAGATGGGGTTTGTCGCATGTGTGATCCTGCGGACTGACAGTCGTGTCCAGACAATGGCATCCGAGTGAGACGATTTGAAGGGGCCTCGAGGCCCGTCTTGGTGCGTGTGGCGTGCCTTGAAAGGAAGGACGTTGCGGTGGGGTTTGTCATCTGTTGTCGTGTCCCGTATGTAATGACAATGACCACCTAAAGAGAATTCATTTCATGCGTGAGGACCCTCTCTGGACATGGGGCCTGTCTTCTCGGCGGTGTTGGACGCTACCCGGGATGAATGCTACTACGTGTCGGCGGCCTTCATGTGCCTAAGGGGTCACATCGGTGGCTGTTCCTATGGTTTCATATATCTTTTAGGGCAACACGTGTTGTCTTTCATGCGCTGTGGTGCCCACAGGGTTGTCTAAACCCGTTAGTATGTCTCCTCGTCAGTGCTGATGTTTCCTGGTGGGACAGCTGAAAATGCATAAATGTCTCTTTAGGGGGGGAGTGGTCGGCGACCCCCCCTGGGCGTGGGTCTTGTCCTGCGTGCCCAGAGCCACCTAGTGACATGCCCACGGACATGGAAAAATGGCCTCCAGACAAATCCATGAAAGCTTGAGGATTCATACGGTGCTTGGGGCTTGTCTTGTCTGAGGTAATGCGCCATAAAAGTGATGACAATGAGCCGGGGTGCGTCGCGTGTCAGGTCCGACGTACTGACAATCACGTGGAGACAACGCCACCCGAGTGGGACGATTTGAAGGGGCATCGGGGCTTGCCTTGGAGGATGCGGTGTGCCTTGCAAGGAAGGACGACGTGGTGGGGTTTGTCATATGTTGTTGGGTACGGTATGTAATGACAATGACCGCCTCAAGATAATTCCTTTCATGCGTGAGGACCCGCTCTGGACATGGGGCGTGTCTTCTCTGCGGTGATGGACGAGACGCGGGACGGATGCCATGACGTGTCGGCGGCCTTCATGTGCCTAAGGGGTCACGTCGGTGGCCCTTCCTATGGTTTCATAGCTCTTTTAGGGCAACCCGTGTTGTCTTTCATGCACTGCGGTGCCCTTAGGGTGGTCTAAACCCATCAGTATGTCTCCTCGTCACTGTTGATGTTTCCTAGTGGAATAGCTGGAAATGCATAAATGTCTCTTTAGGGGGGGGAGTGGTCGGCGACCCCCCCTGGGCGTGGGTCTTGTCCTGCGTGCCTAGAGCCACCCGATGACATGCCCAGTGACATGGAAAATGGCATGGACGCAATGCCATGAATTCTCGATGATTCGTCCCGTGCTTGGGGCTTGTCTTTCCCGAGGTAGTGCGCCCTAAAAACGATGACAACGAGATGGGGTTTGTCGCATGTGTGATCTTGCGGGCTGATAGTCGTTTCCAGACAATGGCATCCGAGTGAGACGATTTGAAGGGGCCTCGAGGCCCGTCTTGGTGCATGCGGCGTGCCTTGAAGGGAAGGACGTTGAGGTGGGGTCATACCTCAAACATTGCAGATTTGGTTGGTGATGCAACCTTGTTGATCCTTCCATTAGTCATATGCTTGTCTCAAAGATCAGGTTGTGCATGTACAATGGACAAACTAATCGAACGGAATTGAATGTTCGGGACGACGGTTTGGGCTTGTGTTGGGGTCTGAGTGGTGAGCTCAGTCATACCTCAAACAATGCAGATGTTGTTGGTGATTCTACATGTCTGATCCTTCCACTAGTCATATGCTTGTCTCAAAGATCAGGTCCTGCATGATCAGTTGTGTGGGTTGATGGTTGCGCTTATGCGATTGTGTGGGAGTGGTGGATGGTTGTCAAGATACCGCGGTCTCCCTTTTTTGGGAAGGGAACGTTGGTCTCGTTGGCTCTAGGGGGTTGGGTATATCAATCCTTCCCTTGTGTCATGCATAGCGGGCTTTCCCTGCCTTCATGTGCTGCATTGTGATGCCTCTCGGGTTGCTTCCCTCGAGGCGTCACGGTCAGTTGTGTGGGTTGATGGTTGTGCTTACGCGATTGTGTGGGAGTGGTGGATGGTTGTCAAGATACTGCGGTCTCCCTTTTTTGGGAAGGGAACGTTGGTCTCGTTGGCTCTAGGGGGTTGGGTATATCAATCCTTCCCTTGTGTCATGCATAGCGGGCTTTCCCTGCCTTCATGTGCTGCATTGTGATGCCTCTCGGGTTGCTTCCCTCGAGGCGTCACGGTCAGTTGTGTGGGTTGATGGTTGTGCTTACGCGATTGTGTGGGAGTGGTGGATGGCTGTCAAGATACTGCGGTCTCCCTTTTTTGGGAAGGGAACGTTGGTCTCGTTGGCTCTAGGGGGTTGGGTATATAAATCCTTCCCTTGTGTCATGCATAGCGGGCTTTCCCTGCCTTCATGTGCTGCATTGTGATGTCTCTCGGGTTGCTTCCCTCGAGGCGTCACAGTCAGTTGTGTGGGTTGATGGTTGTGCTTACGCGATTGTGTGGGAGTGGTGGATGGTTGTCAAGATACTGCGGTCTCCCTTTTTTGGGAAGGGAACGTTGGTCTCCTTGGCTCTAGGGGGTTGGGTATATAAATCCTTCCCTTGTGTCATGCATAGCGGGCTTTCCCTGCCTTCATGTGCTGCATTGTGATGCCTCTGGGGTTGCTTCCCTTGAGGCGTCACGGTCAGTTGTGTGGGTTGATGGTTGTGCTTACGCGATTGTGTGGGAGTGGTGGATGGTTGTCAAGATACTGCGGTCTCCCTTTTTTGGGAAGGGAACGTTGGTCTCCTTGGCTCTAGGGGGTTGGGTATATAAATCCTTCCCTTGTGTCATGCATAGCGGGCTTTCCCTGCCTTCATGTGCTGCATTGTGATGTCTCTCGGGTTGCTTCCCTCGAGGTGTCACAGTCAGTTGTGTGGGTTGATGGTTGTGCTTACGCGATTGTGTGGGAGTGGTGGATGGTTGTCAAGATACTGCGGTCTCCCTTTTTTGGGAAGGGAACGTTGGTCTCCTTGGCTCTAGGGGGTTGGGTATATAAATCCTTCCCTTGTGTCATGCATAGCGGGCTTTCCCTGCCTTCATGTGCTGCATTGTGATGCCTCTCGGGTTGCTTCCCTTGAGGCGTCACGGTCAGTTGTGTGGGTTGATGGTTGTGCTTACGCGATTGTGTGGGAGTGGTGGATGGTTGTCAAGATACTGCGGTCTCCCTTTTTTGGGAAGGGAACGTTGGTCTCGTTGGCACCCTCATCCGTAAGTGGGGGATTAATTTCTCCTCGCTTTCATTTGGTCCTTGTGCATGTTTCCATGTGAATGATGGAACACGGTTTGGCTTGGTTGGATATCCGTTGAGAACACTAGTCAAATGCTTGTCTCAAAGATCAGTCTGTGCATGTACAGGGACAAACTAACCGAAAGATGGTGATATTGTGAAGGGTCTCATTAAATCAGTGACAAGTTTGACGTTCTCCTCGGTTATACATCAAGCGAAGAATGTGTATCTATTGTTTCGACAAGATACACGAGCGTCGTCACGCAGAGGTGATGACTCATTAAGGGGAATCCTGTCGATTTGGGAAGATGGTTTGGGCTTGTGTTGGGGTCTGAGTGGTTTGCTCAGTCATACCTCAAACATTGCAGATGTGGTTGGTGATGCTACCTGGCTGATCCTTCCATTAGTCATATGCTTGTCCCAAAGATCAGGTGGTGCATGTACAAAGGAAAAACTAATCGAATGGAATTGAATGTTCGGGACGACGGTTTGGGCTTGTGTTGGGGTCTGAGTGGTTAGCTCAGTCATACCTCAAACAATGCAGATGTTGTTGGTGATGCTACATGGCTGATCCTTCAACTAGTCATATGCTTGACTCAAAGATCAGGTCCCGCATGTACAAAGACAAACTAATCGAAAGATGGTGATACTGTGATGGGTCTCATTAAATTAGTGCCAGGGCTGACTTTCTCCTCAGTTATACATCAAGAGAAGAATCCCCAGGTGGGTGAGCTCCACCTAGAAGACCCTCACTTGTCCCTTCGGAGTTCTCCCTGTTGGTAGTGGAATTTTGTCAGTTATGATATACGGGCCCTGTTTATATGCTTGGGTTGAATTCTCTCGCACAATTGCGGTATTGAGCATCATGCAGAGGTGATGACTCATTAATTGGGTTCCTGTCGATTTGGAAAGACGGTTTGGGCTTGTGTTGGGGTCTGAGTGGTCTGCTCAGTCATACCTCAAACATTGCAGATGTGGTTGGTGATGCAACCTGGCTGATCCTTCCATTAGTCATATGCTTGTCCCAAAGATCAGGTTGTGCATGTACAAAGGACAAACTAATGGAACGGAATTGAATGTTCGGGATGATGGTTTGGGCTTGTGTTGGGGTCTGAGTGGTGAGCTCAGTCATACCTCAAACAATGCAGATGTTGTTGGTGATGCTACATGGCTGATCCTTCTACTAGTCATATGCTTGTCTCAAAGATCAGGTTGTGCATGATCAGTTGTGTGGGTTGATGGTTGCCCTTATGCGATTGTGTGGAAGTGGTGGATGGTTGTCAAGATACTGCGGTCTCCCTTTTTTGGGAATGGAACGTTGGTCTCGTTGGCGCTAGGGGGTTGGGTATATCAATCCTTCCCTTGTGTCATGCATAGCGGGCTTTCCCTGCCTTCATGTGCTGCATTGTGATGCCTCTCGGGTTGCTTCCCTCGAGGCGTGACGGTCAGTTGTGTGGGTTGATGGTTGTGCTTACGCGATTGTGTGGGAGTGGTGGATGGTTGTCAAGATACTGCGGTCTCCCTTTTTTGGGAAGGGAACGTTGGTCTCGTTGGCACCCTCATCCGTAAGTGGGGGTTTAATTTCTCCTCGCTTTCATTTGGTCCTTGTACATGTTTCCATGTGAATGATGGAACACGGTTTGGCTTGGTTGGATATCCGATGAGAACACTAGTCATATGCTTGTCTCAAAGATCAGTCTGTGCATGTACAGGGACAAACTAACCGAAAGATGGTGATACTGTGAAGGGTCTCATTAAATCAGTGACAAGTTTGACGTTCTCCTCGGTTATACATCAAGCGAAGAATGTGTATCTATTGTTTTTGCAAGATACACGAGCGTCATACAGAGGTGATGACTAATTAAGGGGAAACATGTCGATTTGGGAAGATGGTTTGGGCTTGTGTTGGGGTCTGAGTGGTTTGCTCAGTCATACCTCAAACATTGCAGATGTGGTTGGTGATGCTACCTGGCTGATCCTTCCATTAGTCATATGCTTGTATCAAAGATCAGGTCGTGCATGTACAAAGGACAAACTAATCGAATGGAATTGAATGCTCGGGACGACGGTTTAGGCTTGTGTTGGGGTCTGAGTGGTCTGCTCAGTCATACCTCAAACATTGCAGATGTGGTTAGTGACGCTACATGGGTGATCCTTCCACTAGTCATATGCGTGTCTCAAAGATCAGGTCCTGCATGTACAAGGACAAACTAATCGAAAGATGGTGATACTGTGAAGGGTCTCATTAAATCAGTGACACGGCTGACTTTCTCCTCGGTTATACATCAAGCGAAGAATCCCCAGGTGGGTGAGCTCCACCTAGAAGAACCTCACTTGTCCCTTTGGAGTTCTCCCTGTTGGTAGTGGAATTTTGTTGGTGCTGATGTAAGGGCCCCGTCTATATGCTTGGGTTGAATTCTCTCGCACAATTTTGGTTTCGGGTTCCAAGGGCTTGCTAAAAAGACGATGCGATACTAGACAGATATAACTTGGATGGGATGATGATAGATGAGCATGGTTGGTGTCCTGGTTCTTGGTTAAAAGTTTCGCAACGGTGGTTGAGTTCTTTTGAATGGTGGGATGTGGGGGGTGCGGCGGGACATAGGGCCTCCGTTCCTGTCATGACTCCTTTTCCTCAACGTCCCTGGAGCGTTGTGGGTTCGTCTGCTTAAAATCTGCCTCATGGCGGTTGAGTTCCTTCGGAAGGTGGGATGTGGGAGGCATGGCGGTGGGACGCTGTAATTCCTTTTCCTCACCGGTGGGATGTGGGGGGCATTGGAAAGAATGGGTTTTTGCCCAGTCTCATGCCGTGCCCGCCTTTTTCCTCACCTTTCATGGAGCGTTGCGGTTCGGGCTTGCTTAAAAGGCCACCTGTTGGTGGCGGAGTTCCTTGGATGGTGGGATGTGGGAGGCATGGTGGGTTGGTGTTCCTTTGTCGTCCCTCGACGCTCCTGCCCTTCCCTCGCCTTCTCTAGAGCAGTGCGGCTCTGCTTGCTTAAAAGCTGCCTCAGGGCGGTTGAGTTGCTGCGGATGGTGGGATGTGGGGGGCGCGGCGGGATTGGGTTTTTGCCCCGTCCCCTGACGTGCCTGCCTTTTCCTCCCCGTCTGTGGAGCATTGCGGGCTGGGTGCTTAAATACCGCCTCACGGTTTGTGGGATCCTGTGGATGGTGGGATGTGGGCGGCGCGGCGGGACATAGGACCCCCGTACCTACCATGACTCCTTTTCCTCGACGTCTCTTGAGCGTTGCTGGTTCGTCTGCTTAAAAGCTGCCTCATGGCGGTTGAGTTCCTACGGAATGTGAGATGTGGGAGGCACGGCGGGATGGGGGTTTCCCTCCTCATCCCCTGACGTTCCTACCTTTTTCCTCACTGGTGGGATGTGGGGGGTATGGGTGGGATTGGGTTGTTTCCCCGTCCTGTCGTACCCACCTTTTTCCTCACCTTTCATGGAGCGTTGCGGGTCGGGCTTTGCTTAAAATCCACTGATTGTGGTTGAGTTCTTGCAGATGTTGGGATGTGGGAGGCATGGTGGGATTGGGTTCCTTTGTCGTCCCTTGCTGTACCGCCTTTTCCTCACCTTCTCTGGAGCGTTGTGGAATTTTGGTAGTGGTTCAAGCGCGAAACTGTCGGTATCACCAGGATGCGAGAGCGTGCTCCTAAATTTCTCATTCAGTGATATTCCATGCGAACCATAGCAAGCTGCCTTGGGCAATGATTGGTGGGAGTGCTTTGCTCAACGCATTGTCGGGGCCACGTGCGAGTTATTTGGGTCCTAAGAAACTCACACCAACAGGGTAACGATTTCCATGGTTCATTATTGGACAAGTTGGGGTGCCTTCCTCCTCAGTCATGCCTTGGGTGATGATGTTCATAAGGGTGGCTTGAGAATGTGTATCTACTGTTTCTGCAAGATACACGAGCGTCATGCAGAGGTGATGACTAATTAAGGGGAAACATGTCGATTTGGGAAGAGATGGTTCGGGCTTGTGTTGGGGTCTGAGTGGTCTGCTCAGTCATACCTCAAACATTGCAGATGTGGTTGGTGATGGTACCCGGTTGATCTTTCCATTAGTCATATTATTGTCTCAAAGATCAGGCTGTGCATGTACGAAGGACAAACTAATCGAATGGAATTGAATGCTCGGGACGACGGTTTGGGCTTGTGTTGGGGTCTGAGTGGTCTGCTCAGTCATACCTCAAACATTGCAGATGTGGTTGGTGATGCTACATGGTTGATCCTTCCACTAGTCATATGCCTGTCTCAAAGATCAGGTCCCGCATGTAAAGGACAAACTAATCGAAAGATGGTGATACTGTGACGGGTCTCATTAAATCAGTGCCAGGGCTGACTTTCTCCTCGGTTATACCTCAAGCGAAGAATCCCCAGGTGGGTGAGCTCCACCTTGAAGACCCTCACTTGTCCCTTTGGAGTTCTCCCTGTTGGTAGTGGAATTTTGTTGGTGCTGATGTACGGGCCCCGTCTATATGCTTGGGTTGAATTCTCTCGCACAATTTTGGTTTCGGGTTCCAAGGGCTTGCTAAAAAGACGATGCGATACTAGACAGATATAACTTGGATGGGATGATGATAGATGAGAATGGTTGGTGTCCTGGTTCTTGGTTAAAAGTTTCGCAACGGTGGTTGAGTTCTTTTGAATGGTGGGATGTGGGGGGTGCGGCGGGACATAGGGCCTCTGTTCCTGTCATGACTCCTTTTCCTCAACGTCCCTGGAGCGTTGTGGGTTCGTCTGCTTAAAATCTGCCTCACGGCGGTTGAGTTCCTTCGGAAGGTGGGATGTGGGAAGCATGGCGGTGGGACGCTGTAATTCCTTTTCCTCACCGGTGGGATGTGGGGGGCATTGGAAAGAATGGGTTTTTGCCCAGTCTCATGCCGTGCCCGCCTTTTTCCTCACCTTTCATGGAGCGTTGCGGTTCGGGCTTGCTTAAAAGGCCACCTGTTGGTGGCGGAGTTCCTTGGATGGTGGGATGTGGGAGGCATGGTGGGTTGGTGTTCCTTTGTCGTCCCTCGACGCTCCTGCCCTTCCCTCGCCTTCTCTAGAGCAGTGCGGCTTTGCTTGCTTAAAAGCTGCCTCAGGGTGGTTGAGTTGCTGCGGATGGTGGGATGTGGGGGGCGCGGCGGGATTGGGTTTTTGCCCCGTCCCCTGACGTGCCTGCCTTTTCCTCCCCGTCTGTGGAGCATTGCGGGCTGGGTGCTTAAATACCGCCTCACGGTTTGTGGGATCCTGTGGATGGTGGGATGTGGGCGGCGCGGCGGGACATAGGACCCCCGTACCTACCATGACTCCTTTTCCTCGACGTCTCTTGAGCGTTGCTGGTTCGTCTGCTTAAAAGCTGCCTCATGGCGGTTGAGTTCCTACGGAATGTGAGATGTGGGAGGCACGGCGGGATGGGGGTTTCCCTCCTCATCCCCTGACGTTCCTACCTTTTCCCTCACTGGTGGGATGTGGGGGGTATGGGCGGGATTGGGTTGTTTCCCCGTCCTGTCGTACCCACCTTTTTCCTCACCTTTCATGGAGCGTTGCGGGTCGGGCTTTGCTTAAAATCCACTGAGTGTGGTTGAGTTCTTGCAGATGTTGGGATGTGGGAGGCATGGTGGGATTGGGTTCCTTTGTCGTCCCTTGCTGTACCGCCTTTTCCTCACCTTCTCTGGAGCGTTGTGGAATTTTGGTAGTGGTTCAAGCGCGAAACTGTCGGTATCACCAGGATGCGAGAGCGTGCTCCTAAATTTCTCATTCAGCGATATTCCATGCGAACCATAGCAAGCTGCCTTGGGCAATGATTGGTGGGAGTGCTTTGCTCAACGCATTGTCGGGGCCACGTGCGAGTTATTTGTGTCCTAAGAGACTCACACCAACAGGGTAACGATTTCCATGGTTCATTATTGGACAAGTTGGGGTGCCTTCCTCCTCAGTCATGCCTTGGGTGATGATGTTCATAAGGGTGGCTTGAGAATGTGTATCTACTGTTTCTGCAAGATACACGAGCGTCATGCGGAGGTGATGACTCATTAAGGGGAATCCTGTCGATTTGGGAAGATGGTTGGGGCTTGTGTTGGGGTCTGAGTGGTCTGCTCAGTCATACCTCAAACATTGCAGATGTGGTTGGTGATGCTACCTGGCTGATCCTTCCATTAGTCATATGCTTGTCTCAAAGATCAGGTTGTGCATGTACAAAGGACAAACTAATCGAACAGAATTGAATGTTCGGGACGACGGTTTGGGCTTGTGTTGGGGTCTGAGTGGTCAGCTCAGTCATACCCCAAACAATGCAGATGTTGTTGGTGATGCTACATGGCTGATCCTTCCACTAGTCATATGCCTGTCTCAAAGATCAGGTCCCGCATGTAAAGGACAAACTAATCGAAAGATGGTGATACTGTGACGGGTCTCATTAAATCAGTGCCAGGGGTGACTTTCTCCTCGGTTATATCTCAAGCGAAGAATCCCCAGGTGGGTGAGCTCCACCTAGAAGACCCTCACTTGTCCCTTTGGAGTTCTCCCTGTTGGTAGTGGAATTTTTTTGGTGCTGATGTAGGGGCCCCGTCTATATGCTTGGGTTGAATTCTCTCGCACAATTGCGGTTCCGTCTTCCAAGGGCTTGCTAAAAAGACAATGCGATACTAGACAGATATAACTTGGATGGGATGATGATAGATGAGCATGGTTGGTGTCCTGGTTCTTGGTTAAAAGTTTCGCAACGGTGGTTGAGTTCTTTTGAATGGTGGGATGTGGGGGGTGCGGCGGGACATAGGGCCTCCGTTCCTGTCATGACTCCTTTTCCTCAACGTCCCTGGAGCGTTGTGGGTTCGTCTGCTTAAAATCTGCCTCATGGCGGTTGAGTTCCTTCGGAAGGTGGGATGTGGGAGGCATGGCGGTGGGACGCTGTAATTCCTTTTCCTCACCGGTGGGATGTGGGGGGCATTGGAAAGAATGGGTTTTTGCCCAGTCTCATGCCGTGCCCGCCTTTTTCCTCACCTTTCATGGAGCGTTGCGGTTCGGGCTTGCTTAAAAGGCCACCTGTCGGTGGCGGAGTTCCTTGGATGGTGGGATGTGGGAGGCATGGTGGGTTGGTGTTCCTTTGTCGTCCCTCGACGCTCCTGCCCTTCCCTCGCCTTCTCTAGAGCAGTGCGGCTTGGCTTGCTTAAAAGCCGCCTCAGGGTGGTTGAGTTGTTGCGGATGGTGGGATGTGGGAGGCGCGGCGGGATTGGGTTTTTGCCCCGTCCCCTGACGTGCCTGCCTTTTCCTCCCCGTCTGTGGAGCATTGCGGGCTGGGTGCTTAAATACCGCCTCACGGTTTGTGGGATCCTGTGGATGGTGGGATGTGGGCGGCGCGGCGGGACATAGGACCCCCGTACCTACCCTGACTCCTTTTCCTTGACGTCTCTTGAGCGTTGCTGGTTCGTCTGCTTAAAAGCTGCCTCATGGCGGTTGAGTTCCTACGGAATGTGAGATGTGGGAGGCACGGCGGGATGGGGGTTTCCCTCCTCATCCCCTGACGTTCCTACCTTTTTCCTCACTGGTGGGATGTGGGGGGTATGGGCGGGATTGGGTTGTTTCCCCGTCCTGTCGTACCCACCTTTTTCCTCACCTTTCATGGAGCGTTGCGGGTCGGGCTATGCTTAAAAGCCACCGAGTGTGGTTGAGTTCTTGCAGATGTTGGGATGTGGGAGGCATGGTGGGATTGGGTTCCTTTGTCGTCCCTTGCTGTACCGCCTTTTCCTCACCTTCTCTGGAGCGTTGTGGAATTTTGGTAGTGGTTCAAGCGCGAAACTGTCGGTATCACCAGGATGCAAGAGCGTGCTCCTAAATTTCTCATTCAGCGATATTTCATGCGAACCATAGCAAGCTGCCTTGGGCAATGATTGGTGGGAGTGCTTTGCTCAACGCATTGTCGGGGCCACGTGCGAGTTATTTGGGTCCTAAGAAACTCACACCAACAGGGTGACGATTTCCATGGTTCATTATTGGACAAGTTGGGGTGCCTTCCTCCTCAGTCATGCCTTGGGTGATGATGTTCATAAGGGTGGCTTGAGAATGTGTATCTACTGTTTCTGCAAGATACACGAGCGTCATGCGGAGGTGATGACTCATTAAGGGGAATCCTGTCGATTTGGGAAGATGGTT